>JBBPBS010000749.1:1862353-1881911 GCA_037974835.1 Cicer judaicum
AAAAAAAAAAAAGAGATATGCATATTTTATTAATAATGTGCCACTTGAATAAATTATAAATATAATGAAAGTAACACAAGTGTAAAAAATTATAATGTACTAATTATAATTTACTCTACAAACATAAACAACACAAGTGTGTATCACTCATTAAATAGTTACATACTTACATTAACAAAATAATTAGTTAAAAATACATGTATATTTGAGTTTTAGTGCATATCTTGTAACACGAGTTTTTATTAATTATTTTCAAGCGTAAGAGTTAGTTGTGTTAATTAATAGATGTTTGGATGCTTAGATGTTAATATATGATAACCAAAGATAGTAGATAATTGTTTAAAAACAGTTTAATTAATTAATAAATAATATTAATAGATTAAAAAAGAGTTAATCAATTATTTTAAGTGGAATAGTTGTTTAAAGCGTGACATGTACCAAATATCGTATTTTTATTCGATTAATCGATTAAGTTTTTGTTGTTAATTGATTAACATCAAACCTAAATTAAAAAGTAACAATTTTTCTTATTCTTGTGTAGTCAATTCTAGTTGAAGAAAATTTGATTAGGAGAACTTTAATAAATGATTATAATGGTAAATAGGGTTTAGTCTGTCATTAATTAAGATTAATTGATTAGAGAGACCTTAGTAATCGATTAGGTTGAGAATCATAAGTAGAAAATGATTAAGTTGAAGATTACATAATTAGGATGAACTCATTAACCAATTAAATTAATAATAATTGATTATAGTTAGTTAAAACACAAGATGATAACTAGAATGGGCGATGTACTAGGATCTACGAATTACCGGAAGCTATTAATAAACAATGCACTTGTGATCTAATTAAACATCTTGCAATTTTGATAGGTAGAAGACGCCATTTTGTTAACCTCAAAAGATTTAAGCAATGTTGCCTTATTTCAACAATTAAGAAACCAAAATGTAATAGGTTAATTCATACCAATATCTCTCTGTAATGTGGTTTTTAAAATTGTTAAAAAAACATTAGAATCGTCTTAAATTAATCCTACCACACATTATTGATAATTCTCAAAGTGCCTTTGTGCGTGGTAAACTAATGATAGACAACACTTTGATTGGTTTATTATAATTTTCACTTTATGAGGAAAAAACTTCTGTCAAAACTGATTTTATGGGTTTAAATTTGGATATGTCATGAGCTTATGACCTTATTGAATGATGTTTCCTAAAGGTGGTTCTTCACAACATGGGTTTTCCCCAATCTTAGGGTCTCTTTCATTATGTGTTGTGTCTCTTCAGTCTCCTTCTTTGTTCTCTTAAATTGTGAACTTTGTCGAAGTTTCACCCCTCAAAGAGGACTGAAGGAGGGAAATCCTTTTCTCCTTACCTATTTATTTTATGTCCAATAATCTTTATAGGTCTTATTTATAGAGCGCATGAGAAAGGTGACATACATGGTATTAGAATTGCATGAGGAGCCCATGCCGCTTCTCACTTATTTTTTGTAGACAACATTCTCATATTTTGTAGGGCTACCCAAACTGATGCTACTTGCTTTAGCCAATATGCTTCTAGCTAATTCATCAATCTCGATAAGTTAGAGATCTTTTTTAGCCAAAATGTTCCTTTAAAGATAAACTTCTTTTAAGGAGGTCGAGAATCCCTCCAAATACCTTGGTTTGCCTTTCTTCGTAGGGAGATCCAAACAACAAGTTTTCGACTTTGTCAAGGATTGAGTTTGGAAGAAGCTAAAAGGTTGGAAAAAATAAGTTTCTCTCCTCGAAAGGAAAATGTGTGTTCATCAAATTTGTTGCCCAATTTTTCCCTACTTACATCATGAGTTGTTTCCTCCTACCTAGCGACTTGTGTAATAAAATATAATCAATGATTAAACACTTTTGGCGGGGCTACTTGCAAGGTGACAAGATGAACATATATTGGATAAATTGGGACGTGTGTGTAGGAAATATATGACTTCTAATGCTAAAATTATGTATATGACAGTCTCTAAAAATTCGCAAGATTGCTAAACAGTTTAACAAAAATCAATTTTATTAAATAATAGATCAATCCCGGTCCCAAAGAATTGTTTCTAGGAGAAGGTTCACAATTACATGTATTGTCTAATTACTAATGCAACAGATACAGTAATTGTTCAACAGATTAATCAAGATACAAACATGCCAATTCAATCATTTAATCAATATCAAACAAAACAGAATTGTGCTATCACATGCATTCAAGATTAATCAAACAATCAATATAGATGTAAAAGGGAAGGGATAAGAGGGTGATACACAGAGATTTAAACTGGTTCGATCGTTTGTAAGACAACCTACATCCAGTCCCGAAATCAACTTGATTTCAGCCTTTCTTTCAATAGAATCTTCCAGAGTTAGTTCTTACAGATTGTCCAGCACTCCCGACCTATCTATCTTAAGACTAAACTCTCCTGCTTCTATTGCTCACCATTGTATCCCTCAAGTAACTCAGCAGACTCTCCCAAGATCACAGTGAAACTTCTTCTTGAAGAGCTCTCTCAACCAAGAAGATAGTTACCAGTTTCAATACTGGATTTTACAAGACTTTCTTTACAAAAACGTAGTTTACAAAGATTACACAAGATCAACAATCAATAGTAAATGCGACTCAATCAATCTATGAAATGCACACAATAAGATTTGTCAAGATAGTGTTTTGTGTGATTTCAATCCTTTTTTCACAAAGTACCTCTTCAGAATCTCTGGGTTATGAAAAAGTGTTTTCAAAGGTTCTCAAAGGTTTTCTCAAAGTTATGAATTATGTGTATGTCAAAAGTTCAAGTCCTTTGAAAAACAAATTTGAGTCAGTTTATATATGTTTCAGATAAACACAGTCAAATCGATTTTATAAAGCTTTGAAACAGTCCAATCGATTTCCCAATCGATTATCGTGTTTCTTGTTTTTCTTGAATCTTGAAAACATATGAATGAATTGATTTGCCAATAGATTCTTTTAATGCACAAATCAGAAAACTGAGACAAGTTCATATCAGCATCGATTGAGTAATTTGTTCAAACAACGAGATCAAAAACAATCGATTACGCAGTCGACTGATATTCAATCATAATCGATTTGGCAATTGGTCTGTAACTTAAAACAATTACTCCAATCGATTTGTCAATCGATTGGGCTGATTACAATGACTCTAGTAATATTGCACTAATCGATTCGTCCATCGATTTGCTTTGTCACAGTGATTCAGCTATTTTATTCCAATCGATTTCAATTGTTTCAGTGACTTAGCTATTTAGAAAACATTGATTTGCCAATCGACTAGGAACTTGGTTTCTGATATGTGATTAATCATTTCAATATCCCAATCGATTTGCCAATCGATTAGTATATGTTTTTCAAGTCAAGAAACAAAATTCAATTGATGTCTAAATCGATTTGATTGATCACAGAGGTACAGACTTATAAAAAGCTTTTACCCAATCGATTTGGCTTAGAAAATGATTTTCTCTGTGACTTGCTAAATCGATTTATCAATTGATGTCCCAATCGATTTGGAAATCGATTGATTCTTTACAGAGGTCAAGTCTGAAGAAAAGAAATACTCAAAATCGATTTGCCAATTGATTTGCAAGGTTTTTAGCTTGCCCCTGTAAGTCACAAAATCGATTTCTCAATTGATGCATGAATCGATTGTCCAATCGATTGAGATACGCCCAGAATTTAGGTTTCGCTAAGGTCCTTTAACTAATCAATTTATCAAGCAATTGGCTTAGTGACAACTTCAATTCTGAGTCAATCAATCGATTTCCCAATGGATGTATCAATTAATTAGCTAATCGATTTGGTTACTTAGTTCATTTTAAAATTTCATTTTAACTTGGCAAATGCTTATGCATGAAATCATATTTGACAAGTCTAATAACTAATGGATACAATCACTAATGACACTTAAGCAGAGTTGCATTTTTGTCTTGCACATTCTCCACTTCTTGCTTGATTCCTTGTGTTCCAAGCTTGTGTCCATATGTTTAGTGTTTGCTTTGTTTCTTCCTGAAATGTAACTTGTTTCAAACAGTTAGCTTAATCAAAAGATGCATGAACATTGTATGTTTGTTAATTATGTCAAAACCATATTCAGGGGAACTTATTTCCAACAATCTCCCGCTTTTTAATTCATTGACAAACATACATTGTACAATTTTAAACATGAGTTTTACATTTCAAGACACATCATCATAATAAAAAAACATAAAAGCTCCCCCTGAAATTTTGCATACATGATTATCATCAAAGTATCAGAGTACTAAATCAATTTCAAAGTATCAGAGCTTCTTTGAAAATTATGGTTTCAGAGAATGCAGTATTAGAGCATATATATATAAAACAGATAGCAACAATAGATTTTGCTACAATGTGTAGTATCAGAACAAGGTTTAACATATTCGCAGCGGCATAATAACTGGTATCAAAGCATAAGCATACAACAACTGGTATCAGAGCAAAAATCTGTGATATCAGAATTATCAAAACAGAAATAAAAATAATCAAGCTAGCACTAAGTTGTAACACATGTTATCTGAGCAGGACATGAACCACAAGTTTAAATTTGTAACATTTTTCTCCCCCTATGTCATTGAATACAAAAAGGTATAAAAAGGTGAAAATAGTTCAAAAATATAAGTATTCATAAACAGAATATTACAAATCATTTCAGAACATAACAAAACAACAAGGAAACTAAATCCTAAACTCCTAGACTATGGCTTCTCCTCATTATTATCTACGGCAGAATGAGAGACCGCTGTATTAGCCTCAGCAGGTGTCTCCTCACCATGAGGATCATCACTATCTAAGTTTATAGGATTTGGATCTTTAGTTGCTTGTCGGCCTATATCCGCAATGTCTTCAAAAGATAGTTTAAGGCCTAGGTGTTCCTGTGTCGCGTCCACATCCTGAACAACCGTGTTCAGAGTAGCTTGAAACTTTCGCAGAGAAGTTTCCATTCTTTCAGTGAAGGCTTCCACTTTAGAATTGTGAGCTGCCTGAGTTTCCATCAACTCTAGCAGCTTGGCCAATAGCTCAGTGTTGATTGGAACCGGCTCAGGTCGTTCCACAGTTGGCTGAGCTGGTTCAGCAGTAGGCTGCAATCTAGTCCAGATACTGTGCACCCTCTTCAATTGCATCTGATTGACAATTGCTTCTCCAAAAGAGAGGGTGGTCTTCAAAGATTCTTCATTGACGAGTGACACTTTGAAGTGTCTCAAAATCTTGGTTACCAGCTGGGGGTAGGGAAGCACTAACTTACCTTGTGCAGCTTCCATCATGTGCTTAAGCACAATCCATGTCCAGCTCATCTTGAGCTCTTTGGACAGTCCCCACAGTAGAATGATGTCCAATTTTGGACAACGCCATGGTTGCCGGATCTTGGCACTAGCATCCGGGTTAAGGCGTACATCAGCATCCTTTGCTGAACCTTCATCTGACCGATTGTTAGTGAAATAGATTCCACAATTCAACTATTTGGAAAAAACTTTGGAACCCCCAAACTATTCCAAAACACGTTCATCTGGCATGGAAGCTTTTTCATAATGCGCTACCAGTTAAAGTGAGCCTCATCAAGAGAGGTTTATTGACATACCCTTTTTTCCCAAATGCAACTCAGTTGAGGAAGACATCGATCATGTCTTTTGCAGATGCCCATGGCTCAACAAGTTTGGTTCCATTCCTTTTTGGACATCAAGTTTGAGAACTCATCATTTCCTTTCATTTCCTGGTCGAACAATGTTATTTCAACGACATAACCTTGTAAGAACCAAAGTTGTTTGAAGAACATTGACCTTTAATTGTTTTAATGATAACAAAAATTATTTTCTGGGAACAATTTATTGCAATAATAAATTTATTTATGTGTGCAAATTCTTGTCATTTGCTTTAAAGTCTCTATGTTGAATCCTCGGATGAAAAGATAAGATAAACAAGGAAATCAAGGCAAAGCTCTAAAAGATCTATTAAGTTGTAACTAACACCAATAAATCCGCTCTCAACACGCCTATGCTGAATATGTTAATACAAGCTCACTTTTGATGATTGTGTATCTGGTATCCTTGATATACAAATTGTTCGTCTGATAAAGTCAACACTCTTAAGTCAACATTTTGATAAATCAACACTATGATAAAGTAAACATTCAGACACCATTTGTTCATCATAGTAGACTTATCCTATGACTGTTGAAGCGCATGATATCCTTTGATAGTGTCATCCTCTGGTTTTCCTAACATTTCTATCAAGATATGTTGAAGCAACTATGAAGACGAATTTTGACAAGTTTTTAATGCTGATTTAAGATCTCTGAAGATTTTATATGAATTATTTTTTCAAATGGTGATTTCTTGCAATCACACCAACAATCATAAACCCTAATGGACTCAAAGCTTCTCTATAAAAGAATTCATGATAATCACTAAGATAGACAAGCAAGACAAATAAAAACAATAACTAAAACATTTTTGCCGTCATAGATACAAACTCGTGAAAACTCCTATATTAGCTCTAAATGCTGATAAATTTAAAATACTTTACTAGAAAAAATTTGTGAACAATTTTTGAAGGTTCTGGAAAACACAAGAAAATAGGAGGAGGGTTTGGATTGTATTTTGCCATTTCTTAAAAGTACTTGAATTGCTTAACCAACAATATGTTATGTATCAAATAATTTAACTTACGATTATAAAACAAACTTATGAAAATAATATTTAATCATAATGAACTTATATTAGAATAATAGAGAGAGAGAGAGAATGGACACATGGTTTTTCATCTAGTCCTTCCCTTATAGAGAAATTTTGCCTCGGTACAATCGATGACGTATAGTTGAAGACTTAATCCATTATTTCAACAATAGCATATAAGTATTATTTACTCTACCTCTTCAGGCTTTGAGTATTCTTCTTTAGCCTATCTAGGTTGTCACCATTAGACCCCATCTCAACTTTCTAGTAGGCTACCATTGAGGTTATTGAGTATTGTTATACCTCTTCAGGTACCTCTTATGGATGAAAGAGTTGTTTCCACTATTTGGTTTATTTACATCAGTTCCATTTTGTGTTTGAATTGACATAAAGTTTGTTTCTAGGATTCTAAATCTCATTGAAAAAATATTACATTTGAAATCCTCTATCAATTCAAGTGTAAAAAAAAACTTGATTGATTTACATCAATTCTAATGACTCTCTAATAAGAGGATTTTTCATTCATTCTATTCTTTTCATGTGTTCTAGACTTTTACAAAATTTCTTCTTAACACATTGCCTTTTCGTTATCTCAGCTTTGTTTTTTATATTGATCAGTTTCTACTTGAATACTAAGAAACATAGTGGTTTAGAATGTTATTATTGGAGATCTTGTATCAACATTTAAGGAAAATGAGCCACTAAGACATATCCTTATATATCTTCACAATTAATTCAATGTATCTTTAATTGAGACGACAAATCTCAAAGGAGGTCACTATTAGAGGATGTCACACACTTCTTTAGTTAGAAGATAAGTCCATCCTTGACGAGTAAAGGATATTGGATTGTTGACTTCTTATTTGAGCATTGATTGTATCAGAGGGTTAACTTGAAACATTGATCAAACAATCAATAGGTTTACTAGAGTGTTGACTTGTAATGAGATTCAGTTGAGGCGCAATGAAAGTGTGTTTAATAGAGTCAGACACAACTTCAATAGATTATTTAAAGTCATTGTGAACTTGTGTAGTAGATTTTCTCTGTTCTTCAAATGATCTAACTTGTTGCAGAATATTGACTTTATTAAAGGCTTTATTTAGAGCTTTCATCTTTCAACCTTTAAGTTAGACGATCAACGTGGATCTTTGGTAATTGGAAAATAATCATTTTAGATTTCTTTTTCTTTGTCTTTTGAGGGACAATCGTTGACTTGTATTTCTTTTGTCTTTAACATTTTGACTCGGATTAAAGATTATCATATACTTATTGTAATACTTCTTATTGCTTATATTATGTTGAACCAAGTTGGTCTCAAGAACAATTTTTTTTTGTGGTTTTGATGTTAACAAAGGTATTTTATGAAAACAATTTATTGCACTAATGGCTTCATTAAGTGTGCAAGAGTTAGAATAGGAAATCAAAAGAAAAAACATCTGAAAAAAGATTGTAGAAGCATGAAATCAGATGCCATAAATCAAAAAGAAGATATCAAAGGAAGTAAATATCAGAGGAAACGAAGTCAAACACAATCAACGCAATTTCTATTGTGTTGGTGCATCTACCTCTAAAGATTTGCCTATGAAGATTATGTGTGTCTGCCTCTGAAGACCGATGCGTGTTTCTAGTTAGCATGCCTATAATGAGTCTACACTTGAAGATCCAATATGCATTTGAAGATTCAACGTACCTCTAGAGATTATGTGCCTATGTAGTTTATGTGTTTCTAACAAAACATATATTTAGCGTGCCTTTGAAGTGTACTTTTGTCATGCCTTTGAATTTAAAAGCTATTGTCGAAGTTTGCCTTTAAAGCTCATGTTTCGTTAGATCTAATAATTACAAC
Source organism: Cicer judaicum (assembly GCA_037974835.1). Taxonomy (NCBI): domain Eukaryota; kingdom Viridiplantae; phylum Streptophyta; class Magnoliopsida; order Fabales; family Fabaceae; genus Cicer; species Cicer judaicum. The sequence goes on from JBBPBS010000749.1 coordinate 1,870,915, forward strand.
ATGTTTCGAAATGCTGCCTTTGATAAGCAACCTCTGAAGTCGCACTACTCTGATAATGAAACAAAACTGAAGTTGCCCATACCACTAATTCTAAGTCACACAGTTTTTCATCTGACTTAATTATTCAAGCAACACAACATTTGATTTCAACAATCAAATCAATGATTCTGATGAAGAAAGTCAACAAATTTTATGGAAAGTCAGTGACTCTAATAATTTGTCAAAATACTAAAAAGGACTTAGCCGTATTAGAAATTAAGAAGGTCCAACAACAAGCCATGTTTTGTTCCCACCCCATATCCTACCATTCGAAGGAAGGAAGACTCAAATGGATAATTTTTAAAGGCAATCTGAACAAAACATGCACAATATCATTCTAGAAAATTGCTAAAATTGGAAAATAATAAAATTACCTAATGGTCATATTATCAAGATCGTATCAATCTGAATTATAATTGGTGAAAATAATCATTGACCTCCTGCACTCTCAGATACGATTCACAATTCACAAGGGAAAAAATTGAAATCCTAATGTATTCTATAAATAATGATCAAGTCTGAAGAAGAAATTTACAAACTTACGAACTATGAGCTCAAATTTCAAGAAAACTTCAAGAGCTCAAATTTTATTAGTATTCTAAGTTTAAGGTTTTATGTTCTAGCAAGGCACTCGTTCAAAGTAAATATTCTAAGTGTTGTAATATGAGAAAATTATTATATCAAATCTTTTTAGTAGAAGCACAACCAAACCAGTTTCCAACTCTTTGTAACCGAGCTCGATTGTGGCTTTAGTGTGTCTCAAGCAATCTGTGGATCTCAGGTTGTGTTGAAAATAATTGACTTGTAGAGTCAAGGTGTAGGTTGCCTATGAAGCTGCAAACACAAGAAATGGGTTGAATTGTGTTTACCAAAGTTGAATTTTTTTTTTGTTGCTAATTTGATGAAGATTGGTTGGTTTTTATAAATTACTTATATAAGAAGCAATTGAATTCAGAAACAACAAATAATGAAAGCATAAATAATTTGACGCATTTATTTATTCTAATTCATAACTAACTGGACTACATCCAGTCCCCTCATTTAGAAGTGTTTAATCCACTAATTATAATACCTTGAATTACAAAGCACCTGACTCTCCAAGTGAGTCTTCCCAAAAACCTGACAATCCCATACTTTTGAGGAACTAACCACCTTGACCCTACAAGCCATGTCTTCTCCTAACAACTTTAGAATCCCATATTGAAGAAGGAACTAAACCACTATCGGGTTGGAAATAAAAGATTGGAACTTTAAGTATTTGCTTCTAACAAAGTTGATCATAATAATAACTCTCACACTCTAACAAAAGAACACTCATAAAATATTTCTAACTTCAACACTTAGTTCTTCTTCCACCGATTCAGTTTGCTTATGTTTGTTAGGTCTTGGAACATAAACCTTTTTCCATTCATATATTGCAAGCATCCGTTGACCATACACCATGACTGGTGTTTCAATTTGGTTGCTTGAAACATCTGTAACATAAACAATTTTATCCTTCAGTACCCAAATCTAGTTAGGTCCTGATTTGTTAGTTCTTAAAGATTTTTATTTATTTATTTATTTATTTTTATCTTTCCATGCGGTTAGCATAGGACAAGATATTTTAATGTGACTTTTTCTATAACAAATAATACATAAATCATTAGAGGGAACACACCTAAGTTCAATTACTTTTTCTTGAAATCCTATTCATCTTTTAAAATTCCTACTAACACCATAAATCATAGATGCATACTTGCTTATTTCCATACCATTATCAAGAAAATCTTGAAATACTTCTTCATGCTTATCAGAGTTACATATTGTATTTTCAATTGATGTTGAACTATAATTACTTTTCGAAGTTAGATTTCCAGCCTTAAGTTCAACAATATCAGTTTTCATATTTGCATTATCTATTTTAAGTTCAGTAATGTGAGTTTTCAGAGTTGCATTTTCTGTTTTATGTTCAATAATATTAGTTTTCAGAGTTACGTTTTTTGTTTTAAGTTCAGCGATATTATTTTTCAGAGTTGCATTTTCTGTTTTAAATTAAATACTTTGATTCTTTAAAGTATTAACCTTTTCAATTAGATTTATATTTTTTTCCTAAGTGTTTTCAGTTTTAAAGACAATTTGTGATTCTTATTTAAAAAATCGTTTATAGTAGTAATTAAATTAGATCGAGTAAAAGTAGAAAATACCTCAATTTCCTCATCTATTGATTCACTAAATCCAAACATGATGAACCCTTGGATCTTTTCTTAAACATTGTTAAGTGCTCAGCCTTGAGACCGAGCTCTGATACCAATTGAAGGTGCAAACACAAGAGGGGGGAGGGTGTTGAACTGTGTTTGCCAAAGTCGCAAATTTTTTGCTAATTTGATGAAGGTTGGTTGGTTTTTATGAAATACGTAGATAAGAAACAATCAGATTCGGAACCAACAAACAATGAAAGCATAAATAATTTAACTAATAGATTTATCCTAGTTCACCATTAATTGAGCTATATCTAGTTCCCTCATTCAAAAGGCTTTAATCCAATAAATCAAATATCTTGAATTACAAAGCACTTAACCCTCCAAGCTAGTCTTTCTAAACAACCTGACAACCCCATACTTTTGAGGAACTAACCACCTTGGCCTTACAAGCCTAGTTTTCTCCTAACAACCTGACAACCCCATATTGAAGAAAGAACTAAATCACTATCGGGTTGGATACAAAAGATTAGAACTTTAAGTGTTCACTTCTAACAAAGCAGATAATAATAATAACTCTCACACATAAAATATTTTTAACTCGAACAAGTGTTTCTGTCTTTGAACTCCAAGATGAATTTGAAATTTTGAGCTTGTGAGTTCTTCTACTCTTTTATGATTTTCGATAATATTCTCCTTCAACCTTGAGTATCTATTTATAGTTAAAATTATGGTTTCAATTTAATCCTTATTTAATTATGAATTGTATTTTGTTTAGATTGAGTTTGTAAATTCTTTGGATTAATTATGTTCCTATTTTGTTTAGATTGAGTTTGTAAATTCTTTAGATTGATTATGTTCGTATTTTGTTTAGATTGCGTTTGTAAATTCTTCAGATTGTGAAGAGAAGATTTGATTTGTGAGGTCAAGGTGTGGTTTTCCTCAAAAACTATGTAGGTTCAAGTTGGTTTCAGAAGACTAACTTGTAGGTTGGGTGCTGTTGTAATTAAGGTTTGAATTAGTGTAGAAATCCTTATGTGTGAGGGGACTTGACGTAACTACCAAGTTAGTGGTGAATTAGGGATAAAATTCAGTGTGTGGATTTTATTTATGCATTATTTTTTTTCTGCCTCTGATTTTCAAAATTATGTTAAGTCACCAAACGAGAATTATAATCAAAATTAAGAAAAGAAAATAATTTTAATTTAGAAAAACACAATTCATCCCTCTTTCTTGTGTTTGTGCACCTTCAATTGATATTAGAGCTCGATCTTAGGGCTAAACACTTTACAGTGTTTGAGGAAAGATCCAAGGATTCAACATGTCTCGATTTGGTGAATAAGCTTTTAGAGGAAACATCAACAAGCAACCACTGTTTGATGGATAACATTTTGATTACTGGAAGGACATGCCAAATAGTTTCTTTATTTTACAAGATCTTGAACTTTGAGACTTAATAGAAGATGGCTACACTGCTCCAACATATGAAAAAGGTACTAAAATTCCAAGAAATTATATGCATGTTGTTCAGAAGAAGATGTACAAGCTTCATCAAAAGTCTATAACATTCATGATTAATGCAGTCACTTTCAAGGAGTTTGACAAGTGCACAACCAAGGAGACGACAATTTTTTTTAATCATAATCTGATTATGACTCATGAAGGAAGCAAGAAAGTTTAAGATGGAAAAGCTAATCTTTTGGTCAGGAAGTTTGAGCTTTTTATGACGAAGGAGGATGAAAACACTAAGACTATGTGTTCAAGATTTCAGACTCTGGTTTTAGGATTAAAGATATTTGAAAAAAGCTACACAACTGTTGAGCATGTTAAAAAGGTCCTAATTGTAACACTCAAATTTTATAATAAATATTTTCTTAATGAAATAGGATTTTAGATAATTAATTTGGAGTTAAAACTATTTTAGAATATATGTGGATAAATTGTGACTAATTTTCGTTATATGGGTGCTTTTTAAGATGTGTTAATTTAGTACATATTAGAGTAAGTAAGTGCTATAAATAACAAATATTATATTTTATTATTTTATATATTTTATATATTTTTCTATAAATAATAGTATTTTAGTGTACATATTTTAAGGTATAAGATTTTAGGCGATTCTACTAGTATATGTGTTTTTGTAGTTAATGTGATATTTTCTTGTATGTTTAACTAATATTAGGCGTCCACATAATTATATTTAATTTTTTTTATAAATATATTATAGTTTAATTATTTATTTTACAAATAATTATATTGAGTTATTAGTAATATTGATATTGAGTTTCTTTATTTTTATATAGTTGTTATGGTATGATGATTTTATACATATTTATCTTGATTTAGTAATTAATATAAATTTTGATGTTATATGTATTTATTTATTAGTTTTATCATTTCAACTTTTTTATAAAGATGATATATTTTTATGTAATTATTTTGAAAAATGTTATAGTAATACTTATAGTTATTATTTTGAATATGAGAGTTTTTGTTAAAATTAAATTTATCTATGCTAAGGATATATAATATTATGTTAAAATGAGTATTTTGGAGAAAAAGTTTATAAAAAAGTAAAATAAATTATTTATTTATTAAGGGCTTTTAGAAATATTAGAAAGTAGATGCTGGACTAGATGACTGTTTACACCACTATTTTCTGCTTTTACATATTAATTTGGGCTATTACTGGTTGGACTTTTCTTTCCTACACATGCGAGCTGCTCACGACACCCCCTATTTCTGCCTCAAACTTGACTACCCTATGTTGGACCTTACAGTTTTACTCTTGTACCTGTACATCTACTATCTGCGCCCCTCCTTCTACAATTAAAAACATAAAAAAAGAAAAAACAAACAAAAATCAGACTAATGACATCCAAATCGCACCAAACCCTTTTTTTATCTCAAATCCACTCCCACCAATTCTTTGCCATTTGAATCGATACCAACCTTTATTCCACAAAAAATCGGTCACTAAATCCATTTTTGGCATCAATTTTATCGATCGCGGCTTTAGTTCATCATAAATAGTTGCATTTTTCATTGGGCGAGCTAGTTTTAGCCGATTCCGATCACCACGTTGAAAATAAGATATGGTCAAATGTTTTTGAAGAAAATCTAAAATAATATTTGATTCAAATTTATGATTGAAGAAAATCTTAGACCAAGATGAAAAAAAGATATGGTCAAATATTTTTTGAAGAAAATCTAAAATAAGATTTGATTCTGAATTATGAGTGAAGAAAATCTTTGACCAAGTTGAAAAAAAGATATGGTCAAGATTTGAAAAAGATTTGATCAAAATTTATCAAAAAAATATATAAATTATTTACAAGAAGATTTGATCAAGATTTATTTATAACAAAATATGAATAATATCAATATGAAAAATTTACAAACTCAATCTAAACAAAATACGAAAATAATCAATCTGAAGAATTTACAAACTCAATTTGAACAAAATACAGAATTGGCTCCATAAATAAAAAATTAGCTAAATAACAAATTATCAAAAAACATTTTGTTCAGAATTATTTTTGAATAAGATAATTGTTAACCAGACTAGGAATGAAGATACAATCCAAAATTAAACATGGACATTGAAGCCATAATTTTATCTATAAATAGATACTTAAGACTTAAGAATAAGATAATCATATGATTCAAATAGAGAAACACTTGTTTGAATGAAAAATATTTTCTAAGTGTTTTTTTAGAGTATGATAGTCATTTTTATAATCATCTTGTTAGAAACAACTACTAAAGTTCCAAACCTTTGTATTCAAAATTATAGTGGTGTTAATGTGCCTTCAACAATCTGGGGTTGTTAGATTGTATGGAGAATACTTGACTGGTAGAGTCAATGTGTGTGTATTCCTCAATAGTTTGGGGTTGTCAGGCCATTTAAAAAGATTGACTTGGAGGGTCACATGCTTTGTAATTTAAGTTGTTGAATTAATGGATTAAAATTTTATGTGTGAGGGATTGGATGTGATCAAGTTAGTGGTAAACCAAGATAAATTACTTGTGTCACTTTATTCATGCACAACTTAGTTTCGTTATTGCTTCTACTCCAAGTAAATCATCAAGTCTGAACCATTATAATCAAATAATGGAAAATTTATTAACTTAGTCGAACACAATTCAATCCCCTTTCTCGTACTTGCACCTTCAATTGGCATCATAACACGATATCAAGGCTGGACATTTTACACTGTTTGAGGAAATATCCAAGGGTTCAACCCCATATTATTTGCTCTGTGTGCATGTTTGTTTGTTGTTTCACTTTATTTTTGTTTAAATAAAGTGTCATAAAAAATGAGAGATTGTTGGAACCAAGTCAATCTAGGAACAAGTAATCTGTGTGGTTTTAATTTTAACAAATGTTTTTTTGTGAGAACAATTTATTATACCAATGGCTTCATTAATTGTACATGAATTAGAACAGTAAATCAGAAGAAACATCATAAGAAGATACCAGAAGCAAGAAGTTAGAAGCAAGATATCATAAACGAGAAAATAGAAAAATATATCAGAAGAAGTAAAGATCAGTGTAAGAGAAATCAAACCCAATCAAAGCACATGTTGATATGTGTGCACATCTACCTCTGAAGATTATGTGTGTTTGCCTCTAAAGGCTGAAGTGTGCTTCTGGTTAGGATGCCTCTAATGGGTTTATGTATCTTCTTCTGAATATTCATCATGCTTCTAAAGATTTTGTGCCTCTGAAAATTCAGCATGCCTTTGGAGATTGTGTGCCTTTGGAGTTTCTCTACCTCTACAATTTATGTACCTTTGGTGTTTCTATGCCTTTGATGAACAACATTTTTAGCATGCCTATGAAGTTTGAAGCTATTGTTCAAACATGCCTCTGAAGCTCATGTTCCGCTAACTCTAATAATTGCAACATATTTCAGATTACTGCCTCTGATAAGCTGCCTCTGAAGTTGGACTCACTTTGATAATTCAACAAAGGTGAAGTTGCATATCTAATTATAAGTCACACATTTTGCATATGATATAATTAATCAAGCAACACAACATCTGACTTCAACAATCAAGTCAATGATTCTAATAGAGAAAAGTCAATGAATTTGATGGAAAGTTAAAGACTCTAATAATTTTTCAAAATACTGAAAAGAACGTAGCCATAGTAGAAATTCTGAAGGTCCAAGAACAATCTCAATTTTGTTCCCACCCCAAATCCAAGCAATCGTATGAAGGAATACTCAAGTGAAAGTGAAAACACGAGAATGAGGGGTTTAATTGTTTTAGGCTAAGTTGATAATTTTTTCATTCTTTGATTAAACTAGTTTAGACTTGATGATTTACTCGAAGTAGAAGTAATAACGAAACTAAAAAATGAATAAAGAAAGTGACACAAGTAATTTATCCTAGTTTACCACTAACTTGACTACATCCAATCCATTCACTCAAAATGATTTAATCCACTAATTCAACAACTTGAGTCACAACGCATTTGACCCTCGTAACCAATCTTTTCAAATGACCTGACAACCCCAGGCTTTTGTGGAACACATATACCTAGATTCTACCATCTTCTCCACACAATCTGACAATCCCAAATTGTTGAAGGCACACTAACACCAATATCGGTTTTGAATACAAAGGTTTGGAACTTGAGTAGTTGCTTCTAACAAGCTGATTATAGCAATGACTATCACACTCTAAGAAAAACACTTAGAAAATATTCCTTATTGAATAAGTGTTTATTTATTTGAACTCTAAGATAAATTTAGAATTTTGAGCTTGAGTTCTTCTACTCTTTTTGATTTTTCTATGATCTTCTTCTTTAGTCTTGAGTATTGGTTTATAGATGAAATTAGGGCTTTAATTTAGTCCTTGTTTAATTCTAAATTGTATCTTCATTTCGAGCTTAGTCAACAATGATATTTTTTTAAAATAATTCTAAACAAGATTTTTTTTGATAATAAGTTCTTTACCTAATTCTTTATTTTTGCATCCAATATGAGTAGTTCTTCTTGATTGATTTTGTTCAAATTGAGTTTGTAAAATTTTCATATTTAGATTGTAAATTTTTTAGATTGAAACTATTCATATTTTTAGTAGATAAATCTTGATCAAATCTTCTTGTAAATAGTTCATATATTCTTGTGATAAACATTGATCAAATCTTCTTCAAATCTTGACCATATCTTCTTTTTAACTTGGTCAAGGATTTTCTTCTATCATAAATCAGAATCAAATTTGCTTTAGATTTTCTTCAAAACCATGAATGTTTTTTTTATATTTTGTGTAGTCAAATATATTATTCTCATAAAATACTTATGTTAACATCAAAACTTTAAGTATAAAATCAACTTGGTTCCAACAATCTTACCTTTTTTGATGATGACATAACTGTATTTTTAATAACAACTTTTCTTTTAAATACTTTGATTCCCGTTTACCTAAATCTAGGTATTTTTCTAAGTAATTTTTATTCTCGTCACATTATCAAAAATCTTTGTCTCCCTTTTGTCATCAGACAAAAAGAATCTTGAACTTTTTTTTTTTTGATTTTTTTTGGCTTTTTTTTATCATAACGAAATAACATAAACATAAAGCTTATCATAAGTGTGAAACTAAACTATTCTAAGTTTGGCACAACATCTATTAGGTAAAAGAATGAGGTTTAGGTTTTTCTTGATGAAGTCAAACATATCTTCAACTAGTGGTTTGAGTAATATGTCAGTCCATTGGTGTTCAGTGTTTATAAACTGGATGTTAAACAAATCTTTTTGAACAAAGTCCCTAATGGAATCATTTTCTATTATGTGTTTAGCTTTAAATGAAGTATAGGGTTTTTGGTTAGGCGAATTGAAAAAATGTTGTCACAATAATTGGGAATGTTAATTTCTAGGATTTTGTAGTCTTGTAGTCCAATTATATTTATGGGGGGAAAAATGTTGTCACCATTTAGTTTGTACTTAGAAGATTTCTTATAGAACACGGTAGTGTTAGTAGTGTTTTTTAGGTATATAAGAATTCTCTTAAAATAGTTAAATGTGATTCCCTAGGGTCAACTTGAAATCTTGCACAAACACATACATCTAAATCTTGAAATCTTGCACAAATACATACTTCTAAATGAAATATAGGATTTTTGGTGAGGCGAATGGAAAAATGTTGTCACAATAAATGGAAATGTTAATTTCTAGGATTTTATAGTCTTGTAGTCTTGTAGTCCATGTTTCATCTAAAGTAGTTGAGAGCTACAACCAGCTGCTAAAATGTCTCAACTTTTGTTGTTGACTTGGCAATTGTGCTTTGTCTCTTACTTGACCAAGATATTAAGTTGTCACATAGAAACGTGTAGTTTTCGCTTGTTCTTTTTCTCTCAAGTTTATTTCCAGAATACTCAAAATGACAATACCCATTTAGTTTGTACTTAGAAGATTTCTTATAGAACACGGTAGTGTTAGTAGTGTTTTTTAGGTATCTAAGAATTCTCTTAAAATAGTTAAATGTGATTCCCTAGGGTCAACTTGAAATCTTGCACAAACACATACACTAAACATGATGTTAGGTCTGGAAGCGGTAAGATAAAGTATGAATCCTATCATTTTAGTATAGATTTTTTGGCCTGAATCATCTTTTTAAAGCGAACAAGTAGGATTCACTAGTGTAGCCATAAGTTTGCAATCACTCATCATAAACTTCTCCCGTCACACTCATTTGAAATTCAAGCTGCATAAATTTTTGAATTTTTTTGGAAAATAATGCCATTAACATAAATATGATTGATAAGAATGTTACATCCTATTGATTTTCTAAACAGGATGTTGTCTACTTGTCATCTTTCAAAAAGAAATTAAGCAAGAAGTTACTTACTCTATCATACCATTCCCTAGGTGTTTGTTTTAAACCATACTATGATTTCCTAAATTTAGATACATTGTGTGGATATTCAAAACTTTTAAAATCTATGGGTTGCTTAATATAGACTTATTAACTTATATACCCATTTAGAAATGTAATTTTAACATTAATTTGAAATAATATAATGTTATTGTTTTTAGCAAAAGAAAGTAGGATATGAATAACATATAACCTGACCACCAGAGAAAATGTCTCAGTGTAATCAATGTCATCTTGCTGACTATAGACTTGTGCGATAAGTATTGTTTGTTTATGACCACTTAACCTTTTATTATTTAGCTTGTTTCTGAAAACCGACTTGGTTCCAATAATATTTATCTTTGGTCTATGAACTAGATTCCAAATATCATTCTTCTTAAATTCATTTAACTCTTCTTGCATTGCAAGAATCCATCCATCATTTACGAATGCTTCATCAACAGAAGATGGATCAATTGATGAAAGTAAGCCAAACAAAGTGTTATCTTTTTGTGATGATCTCGTCCTCAAAAGATCACTTCCACTTCCAATTATTAAAGAGACTACTTTTATAATAGTCCGACCGTTATCGTTATTGGCATTGTTAATCACGACTTTCTTGTCCCCCATTTCCTCTTTGTAGGAAATAGAGAATTTTTACCTTCCGTGGGAATCGAACCTGGTACTTGGAGGATAAGTTTTGCCTTCCGGGTTCAATTCACACGAAAGGCTTTTTTTTGTAATAGCCCAACCCTTATCATACTAGTACAGTTAATCAGGACCTTATCGCTTTGCCTTCCGTGGGAATCAAACCTGGGACCTGGGGGATAAATACCATCATTCACTCTTTTTTGTAATAGCGTGACTCTTATCATTATCGGCACTATTAGTCACGACCTTCTCGTCCCCCCCCCC
>JBBPBS010000749.1:1882091-1899704 GCA_037974835.1 Cicer judaicum
CCCCCCTTTCCTCTCCATAGAAAATATAGAGTTTTTGCCTTCCTTGCATTTCCAAGGTCAATTGTCTATGTAGGATATTATGTAATATCCTCTTATGATCAAATCAATACAAAGAAACACCAAGAATCCGCTTATATGCTCTACATCTCTAAGTCAGGTGATACGCGCATATGATAAGTTTGTGGTTCATTTGCCTTTGAAGATGCAATCAAGTATATGACCTAATTGTCTCTGGAATTACAAGAAAGTGTTTGACTAAGCTGCCTCTAATGACTACATCAAGTGTTTGATTCATCAACCTCAGAACAAAGTCAATACTTAGTTAACATTCTGAAAAACTCAATGTCTTTGATAAAGTCAACGCTCTGATGAGGGTAAATGATTTAATGACAAATAATCCTCTAAGAAGATAAGTTGTGCACATCCTCTGATATTCATCCAGAATCTGCATGCTCCAATGGTATGTGCGACAATGCTCAGATTATCATATCATTTGATCTTGTACCCTCTACTTCCTCTATTCTCATTCAAGTTACAAGGAGTGATTTGTAAGATTCAGTTATATGCTACACGGATACATTTATCTTCAACAGTTTAATTGCTGAAACCCATGAAGATATTGCATTTACGAAAGAAAGCACACAAGCCTTACCTTTAAGGACCCATACCTTACCATGAAGAACTCTATAAAAGGACATGATTCCTTACTTAAATAAATAGAAACAATGTACAACAACTTCATAACAACTATACACAATACATCAATCAACACAACATCATTGAATTATTCAAGTTTTATGAAATCGTTAAGAAACAAAATCTGAAAGTATTACATTGTAATCAACCTCTTCTTAGAGACATAAAAAAAAAAACCCAAACTCATTCATTAGAAGTTGAGAAGGCTTACTGGTTGAGGTTAAGTGTTGTAATTAAGTTTGAATTATTAGAGAACATCCTTATGGGTGAAGGGTCTGGACGTAGCTATTGATTTGATGGTGAACCAATATAAATATCTTTCTGAATTACTTTTTTTCTTTGTTTATTCATTCAAAGCTTTTAATTACAAAGTTTATCAAATACATTTAAAAAAAATTGTAAAACACAATTCAAACCCCCTATTTCTTGTGTTTTTTAAGCTTTAATTAGTATTTGAGCTCGAGCTCAAGGCCTGAGCACCTTAGGTGTTGAGTAAAGATCCATTATTCTATAATGTTTGACCTTGGTAATGAAGTTGTTAGAGAAAACATCAACATACCTTCTCTTTTTGATGGAGAACAATTTGAGTATTGGAAAGACAAACTCATAAGCTTTTTCATTTCTCAAGATTCTGAACTCTAGAATTTGGTTGAAGATGGACACACTACTCCTACCAATGATAATGGTACTAAAGTATCATAAAGCTATAACTTTTATGATGCATGCAATCACATTCAAGGAATTCGACTGCAGATCATGTAAAAGAATTCTCATAAGTATTCCAAGCAAATGGATACCCAAGATCATTGCAATCTAAGAAGCAAATGATCTTAACAATATTCTTCTAGAAGATCTAATTTGTTCCCTCTGATCTCACGATATTGAACTAGTAGAGGATGAACCCAAGAAAAAGGAAAAATCTTTGGCTCTCAGATTCAAAGACAAGAAGGCTCTACAAGTGGCTGAAGAATTAGAGAGTGATGATTCAGAGGATCAAAGTGAAGAATCAGAGGCTGATGAATTATGTGTTTCATCTCAAGGAATATTCAACGCATGAGGCACAAGAAGAGATCATTTCCCTAAAGAGACTTCCACAATTACCAAAACAAAGAAAAATGTATTGACAATAAGAAATTCAAATGGAGAAAAGTCTATGCTCTAAAACATGACCTTTAAGAATGGAGGATTCGTTGGTTTTGGAGGTAATCATAAGGGTAAGATCATTAGGCACAATACAATAGATCTACAAATATAAGAGGAATCAAATATATCAGAGGAACCAATAAAACTAGCCTACAATGAATAAGAAGATATGTCTGATAACTCAACATCAAGTAATAATAAATCTATCAATCAAGATCATCAGGAATCTAAACCTATATGGAAGTAAAAATCTTTTCATTAGACTCTTTGATCATAGAAAGTGCAAATGATCCTCTGAAAATCAAATTCTCTTTTAAAGAAACATATACGTTAGGACTACTATCTTAAATTAAACCTACAATTATAGACGAAGCTCTGTTAAATGATAAATGGATAATGGTTATGCAAGAAGAGTTGAATCAATTCAAAAGAAATGGCATATGGGATCTTGTTCCCAAACCTAAAGAAAAGAAGTCAATAGAAATCAAATGGGTTTTTAGAAACAAATTGAGTGAGAAATGTGAAGTGGTAAGAAGAAGAAAAAAAGATAGACTTGTAGCTCAAGAATACAATTAACAGGAATGTATTGATTACGCTAAAACTTTTGCCCCTATGGCAAGGTTTGAGGCAATCAAAATTTTACTTTCATTTCCAGTTTTTAATAAAATCATTTTATATCAAACGAATGTGAAAAGTGCTTTCTTAAATGGTTACATAAATGAAGAAATGCATGTCAAACAATCTCCCAACTTTGAAGATAATGAATTTACAGACTATATTTTCAAACTAAAGAAATATTTGTATGGTCTAAAACAGGCTCCAAGAGATTGGTATGATAGAATATACAATTTTTTTTATTAAAGAACCATTTTGAAAGAGGCCAGGTTAATGCTACTTTATTTGAAAAACATCTAAGAATGATCTTCTCATTATCAAAATATACGTTGATGATATCAGTTTTGGTTCTACTAACATCAAGCTCTGCCAAGAGTTTTCTAAGTTAATGTAGAATGAATTTGAGATAAGTATGATGGAAGAATTAAAATTATTTCTTGGAATCAAAATTCATCAAAGTCTAGATGGTGTACTTATTCATCAGACCCAATACATAAGAAAATTTCTTAAGAAATTTAAAATGGATGAATGTAAGTCTATGTTTACACCTATGCATCCAACATGTTCTTTTGATAAGAATAAATCAGGTAAAAAGGTAGATAACAAGGTGTATATAGGAATGATTGGTTCTGTACTTTACTTAAATGCATCTAGACCTGATATTATGTATAGTATGTGTGTGCCAAATTTAACAAACATTAAGAGGATCTTTAGATATCTAAAATGAACTACTAACCTTGGTATGTGTTATAAGTCATCCTCAGATTACATGTTAGTAGGTTTATGTGATGTTGACTATGTTGGAGATAAGCTAGAAAGGAAAAGGAAAAGCACCCATGGAAACTGCACATTCCTTAGTAAAAGTCTAATCTATTGATCAAGCAAAAGACAATGGACTATTGTTCTGTCTACAACAGAATATATCTTAGTAGTCAGCTGTTGTGGATGAAATATCAACTAGATTATTTCAAAATCAATTAGAGTAACATTTCTATCTTCTATGATAATACTTCAGTTATATGTTTAACCAAAAACCTTATTTTACATTCAAGAGAAAAACATAAGATGTTAAACATCATTTTATAAGGGATTGTGTTCATAAGGGTATTTTAGACATTAAATTTTCCGACACTGATCATAAGTGGGCTAGTATTTTACAAAACCCATTGTTGAAGATAGATTCGAGTTTATAAAAAAATCTAATATTTTGTTTATAAAAGAATGATATTTAAGTCTCCATATCTTTGCCTCTGGTAAAATAGAGTAAATGGTTAAATGTATATATAATTTGTCGCTAATGAAATTGAATTTACTTGTGTCTCTGGTCAAGACCAATCTTCTAAACATGATTTTAGAATATCTCCCAAAGGATTAAGACCAATCTTCTAAAGTTGATTTTGGAACACACGAGGCCATGTGTCATCAACTCTAGGTCAGGGAAGATAAGGACAATCTCCTACACTAGACTTATCACATAAGTATTGTTGCACCCTTGTTCAATAAATCCAACATCATCAAATTGAGACTGATCTCTTCTAAGTATTGCATTCGAACTAGTGGTGATGCCAGAAGAATATTTGGCCAAACCAGTGGATCTCAGAATATTCCCTCTTTGGTTGAGGACTCTTATGCTCCTTTCTTTGAGGAAGATAATAAAGAAGTAGTTATGGAATACCTAAAGATGTGTCAGTCCAATCAAGAAATGCCTCCAGTTTGTCTTCCTCTGCCCAAAGTTGCTAAACTTTTTGAGAAGAGAAAAAGGGTTGCCAAGACAACATATGTAGAAAAGGATGAGGAAGAACAAACATACGCCAATGAGGACAAAACAAACCTCATTCTAAGGAAGAAACATAAGGTAAAATCCAATTCTGAGCAAACTTCTCCTTCTGCTATTTTTGGTAATACGAGTAGTAATGAACAACTTGAACTAGAACCTCTCACACCCTCTACCCAAAATACAAAATTAGATGTCTATCCTTTTGATCATGCACTTATTACCCCAGTTGATTCTAGCTCCAACACCTTAGATGATATGTTTGAGGCAACCTTAACCGAAAAATTTTCTACCCTCTGATATAGAATTCATCCCCTCCCTCTCAAGACCAACACTCCAAACCCAACATCATGAGCCACTGAAACTAACATTCCACAAACACCTACCTTATGCACCCCTGGATCTGACCCTACCTCACCAAGACTAGTGAATCCCCCTCACCAAGAGGCTGAGATAGCAGCTCAAGTCATCATTCATTTAGTCTCTGATGTTAGAACAAAGTTGGTTGAAAGCACTATGAACCTTACTTGTTTTGATGATAACAAAACAATTTTGTGGGAACAATTTAAAGCATTAACATTCTGATAAAGTATGCAGTTCTCGGATCAATTGAGTTCAGATAATTTGTGTGAATTCAGTTCACTTAGTTTAAAGAATGAGACAAACAAGGAAGGAGTATTTTAAGTAGTATTTTAAGTAGAATGAGACAAACAAGGAAGGAGTATTCTCATAAAGTGTTGAAAATGAAAAGGTACTTGAGGCCTCACTCTATCCCTTATTTACTTATTATTTCCTTTTTACCCTCACACTCACACTTCTTAACCCTTTTATCTCACACTCATAATTCGATTGATGGTTAAGTCCAATGTGCTAATGTATATCACAATTATTGATAGTTTGTGTAAAGATAAATTTGTAACTGATGCCTATGATTTATATTTTGAAATGATTGCAAAGAGAATTTATCCTAATGTAGTTACTTTCAATACTCTAGTATATGGATTTTGCATTGTTGGTCAATTGAAAGAAGCATTTGGTTTGTTCTATAAAATGGTATTGAAAAAATCTACCCAAATGTTTGTAGTTTTAATATATTGGTTGATTCCTAATGCAAGATAGGAAAGGTGAAAGAAGCTATGAATGTGTTGGCTATGATGATAAAAGATATATTGGTTGATTACTACGTGAATGTGTGTATTCTACTGATAATCTTGATTCTTGAATATATACTTTTACAGAAGAATGAGGAAAACAGGTATAAGGTATTGGATCATTAAGAAGGCTTGTATTTTATATTCTAGTTTAGTAATGATCATTTTTGGGGTAACAACTAACAGTAACACTTGAGACATCATGACTATACTTTTACTTACTGCCACTATTGCCAAGGAAAGAAATTGAATAACAGAAAAGAGTAGAGACTAGAAACTACAAGTCAAGGGAAAAATATTTTTAATTAGTGAATTAAGAGAGACAGAGAAAATGAGGTGTTGAGAAATTAGGGGTGTCTAGATATCATTGTTGTTCTGCATTTTCTGTTTTTTTTCTTTTGTGCTTATTGCTTGTTCATGCATCCATTAAGATGATGATCAATTTGGTTGAAAATGTTGTTATTGCAATTAAAACATAAAAAGAGTATTGCTTCATGGTTTTTGGTAATATGGACAATTTGGCTGTCTAGTAAATTGATACAATGTGCAGCAAAAATTATTGAGTTGTGGTAAGTAACTGAAGAAGCCAAAGTCAGAACTTGGAAGTGGATGGAAATGAAGGTTCCAGGTATCTCATGTTCCCTCTCATCTTAGCTTTGAATCAATTCAGAAATAAAAAATCAGATTAGACTAGCTGCTCTCATTTTCTATATTACTATGTCATAGTCCTTTGTGTGTGAGTATGAAGTAGGGTTGTTGTATAACAAGAATCACTCTTTTTTATGTATTTGAATTTAGATTACCTCAACTTGCTGGAATTCTTATTGCAGGAATGCATGCATCATCTCAATTAACTCAATAATCAACAGACTTACAAATTAAGTCATTCTGCTGAAAGTATTCTTGTATTCCTTTTTAAGTTGTCATGATAAATTTTTTAACATTGAGTATTTTTGTTGTTAAGGAGAACATTCTACATAAGTAAAGTTCATGGTGAAAGAGTGTACACACTTGCAAATATTGTATTGAGTTGATTAGTTTAGTAGGATAACATATTTGGATTCTCCAATTGTATTGAGTTTTGTTATATATTTGTATTGACCAAAAAATATTGTTATCACAGTGAATTAGGTTGGATTAATATGTTTCTATGGATTAATAAAGAATTGGTTTAATATGTTTCTATGGTTATCACAGTGAATTAGGTTGTCTCTTAAATTTGGTTTCTCAAGTCATGTGTCATGTTATTTTTGTCAATGTTTCTGCAGAAGGAAAAACAATCTTACTTCAAGTAACTGACATGTAGTAACAATACAAATTTTGCAGATCATGGATTGATAACATGTTTCCATTAAATTTCAAGTTGTATATTCCATCCTCAATTTCCTTTTGAAAAAAATGACTATTTAATATCACAAAAACAAAAAGATCAATATGAGTACTAATTATGTGTGCCTTGTTTATTAAGAAAGGTGTTTTAAAATATCAAGAATACTATGAAATGACTAAGGTGAAATACACTATTCAAACAACAATGAATATATCTCTTTTTCTTCCTAAGTGTCTCCTTTTATAGTCTTCACTTATTTACGCCATGGCAGCCTATGGTGCTTGCATGGCAGGCATACCTTCACAAATTGGCTATGACAGTTGTCAAAAAATCTGCCACGCCACTCGTCTATATTGCGGCACCGTAGCCGTCATTTAAAAACACTATTTAAATTAGAGTACCTCATGTAGTTATTCTTTATAAAATATCACCCGTTTATTATGACTAAATTATGACAATCATACTTTGTTTTATATGCTTTCTTTATTTGTTTCATATTTTCCCTATTTAAAATATGGTGATAAAAATTTGTTGCAATAATTAGAAGTTTATTGATGTGGACTAACCTAAAGGCTAGCCAAAGAGCACATAAAAATTATTTATTATCTAATACTACACCTATCCCATCTCATGCTCGGATAATTCTCGTAGAGGATAGAAAGATAAAACTTTAAAAGATTATTGCACGTCTAATTTTAGTTGACTCTAAAATAAACTATGGACTTCAAAAGAAGCAAAATCTATTATGTCATACATTATTAGATTAATTAATACCAACCATTGTGATTTGAGATATGACACACCAAATTAAAAGAAAATATTTGGTTGCAACACACGTCAAACTAATTGATACTAACCATTTGTCACTCTGTGTATAGACAAAAAATAGGTTTGTTCAAACAATGCGATTAACAAACACCTCATAGTACTTGATCTAATAACAGTATTCAATCTAATGAGACACCACTATAATGCATCTAATGAGATACCACTACAAGCGAATTAAGATTTAATAATTAATGCCTTACCAATATCTTGTTCACTTTATTTCTTTGGTTGCTCCATTTATTATTACAATAAGTTTCCAAAAGAGATACTACAAGCGTTCAATATTTATCACAATTGATGGCATTGAATCTATAAGCTAAAAATTGAAAATCAACATTGTACCTACATAAAAATGAAATGGATGTTTAATATTAGCATAGATATTTTCATGTGACCATATAGCATATATGATAGGGCTTATATGCTAACATAGGACCAAGAACATTAGCCTAACTACTTTTATGCAACAATATAACATAAGCTCCCCACCCTTTTCCCATAAAGGGATTTTTCTTGAATTGCATATGCCAAGTGGTCCATGTGTGACCAAATGTGTAATAAATCAATGAGACATCCATGTGCCCTTTTGCTCATAATAAGGGGAAAACATGTGATGTGATGTGAGATTGTGAGTAGTCAAATATCAATGTGTCCTAGACTTTTTACATGAAGAAAAGGACCATAAAATATCTAATTAAATTCTTTTTTCTTGACTTTGGTAATTTAAAGTTTAACTACGAGGAATGTAAGCTATCGTTTACTTTGTAAAAACATTTTTTATTTTTATTTTTTATAATTTGATTTAATTTTATTTAATAAGAAGATAAGATATTTTTAAAGTGATGAATTGTCTAAATTTTTAAAAATAATGAAAATGTTAAAAAGTTATTTTCATTATTTCTCAAAATGCATACTCATTAACATCATTAACATCATTTGATCTTGTATCTATGATAATGATTTATTTCAATATCTTCTCATTAAGGTATAATAAACACGTATTTTAAAAAATAAAAATAGAAAATGTTTTTACTAAACAAATAATTTTTAAAGTTTGACTAATGATTATTTTGACTAAAATTCACGCTAAAGTTATTCTTTTTTAAGCTATGACATTGAAAAAAAATCAAAAGTAATTTAAAAAATTTGGTGATTTTTGTACCTACAATAATTTGCTGAATTGTTTAGTCAAAAGAAAATTTAATTTGCTAATTTTATTGAAGACGCTTCACTTTTCAAACAACTTGTTGTGAATTGTCAGAGTTAAGTTGGACAAACATATAAATTATTGAAAATTGAGCAGCATGTCTTTTGAAATAAATGAAGAAGAACAAATAAATATGTTGCAACTTGTGCTTGTTCAATGGAAATAATTAATCTTACATGCTTCAATAATGGAAACCCCATTTTCATTTTCAGTCTTTAGTGCATTGATGGGTCTTAGAGATTCTTTTATGACCCTTTGTTGTCATGCAATTTACCAAGTGTATTTTTTGTTATAAAGTTGAGTTTAAAAGTTGATTTTATCTTTTGTCAAATGTGATTTTAGTTAAATTATAGGTTTGGTTAGTGTCACAAAAACACACACACACACATATATATATATATATATATATATATAATGACCAAAATCTTCTGTTTGCAACAAAACCTAGCCGCCACTAGCTCTCGTTTCTCTTCTTCCTATGTAAAAGAGGGGTGGTTTAAGATGAATATAGTAAAATCATGTTTTTAAATTATTTTAATATCTCTTTTAATTTTAAATAAGTGGTTTTTATTTATATTTAGTTTTTTTTAATATTTCGGTTATGATTTTGTCGTATGACGTTTGATTTGTTCACCGTCTTAGTGCAATGCAGTTTGTTTTTCCAATTTATTGTGGTGTTCGTTTTATTTAAATTGACCGATCAAACTTTGATGCAGTGCTACTGCGTATTCAATCAATGAGTTTAGCGTCTTCAACGCTACAACTCTCAAAATATGAGTATTTTGTGCACTTCAACTTTATCATACTTATATGATGTGACACATTTGTCAATTATTCACATTTTTTATTTATTTATAATTTTAACGACTTTGAATTATAATAGTCTCTATTGATATAATTTATATCAACTTTGAATTGATTAATATATTTTGTTTTTCAAAAAATTGTTAGTGTCACAACCAAACATAATTTTCCATCAAATATTGGTCAAACTAAAAGTCATAAAAAATAGGTTTTGCAAGTTAAAAACTATTGGTCCAACTAGAAGTACTAAATGTAAAATTTATCAAGTTTTTCATCAAACATGCTAGTTGATTAAAAACATTCAAATATAAATCATTTCTCTTATTTCACATCGACAAAAGATTTGACATGTTGATTATTTCTATTTTTATTTATTGAGATGGTCACAAATTTCAAATCTACTTATGCCTTCGTCTTCATCGATAATAAATTTAGTTTTGATAGTAGTCATTGATAATCTATTTTTCACTTCACACCATAGTGTCAATTTCAACTATTTCAATCACTGAATTTGTCATTTCTACTCTCGTCATTTCGTCTGCAACTCACATGTCCTCGTCGTCTCCAACTTGCCACCATCTACTACAACCGAGTTTGTCATTGACGAATTTTTTATTTATGAATCAAAAATACCAATCTATCTAAAAAATACTTCCACCTTATGTTCCTACTTGTTGGATGCCATACACTCAAACCATAGAATTGTGTTTCCAGTTGTGATGGGTCAGTTGGCCCAATGAACGGATCTTGTCCAACCCTATCCAATTTTTGTTGTCATATTTAATAGAAGATGTAAGGAATAGTAAAGGTTCATGGAAAAAAGCATTTTAGTTTCTGGTCCTTCGCAAAGACAGATTAGTCTCTAACAAAAAAAATAATCTTTTTTTGATGTTTGAAAACAAAATAAATCGAATCAATTTAATTCTTAAATCACAATATATCATTATACTGTATAAAAAATTGATGACTTATACCTGTATGTCATTAACAACGCCTATAAACTTTTTAAATGGTCTTTAACAAAAACATAAAAGGATAGTTTAGTCATTTATTTGAAAATCAATTTATAAAAAAATTAAAAAATAAGAATCGGTGCAAACATCTAGCAACAACTAAACACAAATTGTAGTTTTTTTTTTTTTTTATGTTTTTAAATTACAGTTTTTTTTGTGTGATTATTTCATTTCTTTTTCGTGAATTATTATATCCCATGTGAACTATCACATAATTCACTTACAGTTAAAAAAAGGGATAAAATATTGTTAGAAAAATTGATAGAATAACTAATTTATAGAATAACCGATTGTAAAGTCATTTTTTGTTGTAAACTAATTTGTCCGAATATTTTTTGTGATGGACTAAAATGTCCCTTAACTCTTAAGACAAAATTATTGTTTCTTTTGTTAAAAATGTTGACATAGAGGTTGAGTCATTATTTAAATTATTTTTTGTTGAAAAATAATAAATAAATAACTTAGGAAATCAAATAATTTGAAAAATTAAAAACTCAAAAATACTTAATTGAAGACCCAGAAAACTAAAAAAGTCAATATTGATTATTTGTCAAGAACAAATAAGAGTAAAGCTAAAAAGAAAAAACAATTAACTTCAAATCTATTCCAAGAGTCATAAAATACTTTGAGAGAGTTGCATCGATAAGGAAATCGTTTAATTTTTTTCATCTAATAAAATTAACAACTAATTAATAATATTAATTATTTGAAAAAATACTTTAAACTTAAAAAAAAACTTAAATAGACACTGTCAAAATTATAAGAGAAAATTATTCATAAGACCAAATTCAATTAAAAAAAATACTGATACTTTTATGATGAATATTACGTCTCAAATTTAAACTCAGATCATAAAAAAATTGCTAGATAGTTTCTTTACCATTATATTTATGGGAAAAAAAATAAAACAAACAAACAGGAGAGCAAATTTAATTAACATGAGTAAACACAGAACCAACTACAGTGCACACCATAAAACCAAAAGATCCAACAGAACCCAAGCAACAACCAAAAGATGATTAAGAAGAAGATAATGGATTTGAAGAACCCAAAACATGAAAGAGGATAAAGGGAATGAATTCGGTGGTGAATCTAGCCTAATTAATTTCTATGAGGGACCAAATGTATAAATTTAATCCATGAACGAAAAAATTCACAATAATTTTTATTTATACAAAATGTAAATTTAAACTGTAATAAAGATAATCAAAATTTTAAAAAAGTAACATTTAACGACGCTTTAAAAATAAAAATATCTATATATCTTTTTAATGTAAATAATTAAATTACTTATATGAAATTTATCATCAATTTTATTTATGATTAATATCTTAATTGCCAAAATAATAAATTCATTTAGAGTAGTTAAATATATATTATTAGAGTGGACAAACATAAAACTGTACTTACTTATTTCATAAAAAAAATATTGTTTTGGATAACCAAAGTTACCTCATAAGAATGAAAGGTTTCGCGATGAATGAAGTAGGGTTTCTAAATTTTTAATACAAAATTATTTAAATAAAATTATTAATAACAATCTTAAGTGGGTTTGTCACATAGACATTTTTAAAGACATTAACATTTTTAAAGGTAACTTTGTAAATATTTTAAAATATAAAAGACTTAAATGAAAAAAAAAAAGATAAATGATAATTTCGTATGTGTATTAACAGATAATATGAAAAATATTGTGCACATGTTAAAAAAAAAAGTTAATAAATAAATGATCAAATTAGTTTAAACATAAACAAAAAAGAAAACCGTTAGGATGTATTAGTCATTGAATAAAAAAACCCGATAATTTTTAGTTCTTGACAAAAATGAATTGGGATATATTAGTATTTATATTAATTCTTTTTGAATTGTGGTTGGATTACGTGACAATTTTCAAAAATGAAACAAAATCATGAAAATAAACCCCAATTTCAAAATGAAAACACGAAAAGAATACAAAAAATGGCAATAAACAATACGTTAGATGGAAATCGTCGAAAAATCAAAGACTAATACATTCTGTGTATTTTTTGTGAGGGGTAAAATATCTTTTTACGCTAAATAAAATAAACAACGTGGAGTGTAATTTTGTCTAAATATTTCTAAATATATACTAATAAAAAATTAGTTTATTTAGTTTATTTTATTAATATGGTCAAAACATATTTTATTTCTCAAATCACCCTATATCTTCATATTATTTTTGTGGAAACTTGTTTTATGAAAGTATAAACGGAATAATATATGTGAGTAATAGTCTTGCAAAAATAGTTCAATTGATGAATTAATGAACATTGAAAGAATTTTAAATAGAATGTCCCGAATTTAATCTCAAAAACTAATATAATCTAATTTTTTTATTTTAACTTAGTATCATTTTACCTATAAAAAAATATGTGTATATAAAATATGTGTATATAATAATAAATATAGTACAATTAATTAATTAAGATTTGCATATATCTTTAGACTTCAATCAAATAATATTTGAGGTGGTAGCTAATTAGTAGGAGTTTAGCTTTGTAAAGAGTTCAAATTCTATTTGAAACATTTATAAAAATTTGATTAATAATAATAGAATTTATCATCTATTTTAAAATTAAAATTCTTAATTTTCCATTTTTTTTAAAAAGTTCATATATATTTGACTCTAGATAGAGTACAATATTAGAACACAAGAAACAATATTTTCAATAAAAAATAACATGAATCTTTTTTATAAATTTAACTATAAAAGATAAATTATTTAATTCAAAATACAAAATCACAATAAAAGTTAAAAAATTAAAAAATTATGATTGATTACAACGACAAATAAACTCAAATACACAATTAATATTACATAATATATAAAAAAATCATCAATTTCATTTATAATAAAATAATAATTAAAAAATATCCAAAGTACGTATTTTAATAAAAAAAAACAATATTATAGTAGGTCACACACAATAGTAACACTAGCTAGTGTTGTTGTATTCTTTAATTTCATGTGTTTTTCAAATGCTATCTAAAAACAGTTTTTATTTGTTTTTGTTTGCGAGCATATTATTCCCACATATTGATCATAAACGTCCCCACGTATAGTAACAAATGCTACCTTTTGTTTCTGCTTATATTGGGCCAACCTTCACACCCCATTTATAACAGTTTCCTTTTAATAAAAAATCACTTTGTTAAAAATAATAATCACTTTTAGAAATTTAATTATTGTTCGTTTGTTACTATTTAAAAAAATGAAAAGGTAAAAAAAAAATTGCTTAACTTCTCAAAATAATCACTGTTTTTATAACTGATTTTTCAACATAAGTAATTTTAATTACAGTAGATAAATATAAAATGGATTTTATTTTTATTTTTTTATAAAAAAATCTCTAAAAAATAAACTCTAAAATATTAAAAGTCAAAATCAATTATCTTTTAAACAGTGAATGTGGCCAGTATTTTCTGTAATTCATAATTCCTGTTCTAACCTCCATTAAAAAGAAAGAAAAATAAAGAATTTGGGAGACTAAGACAAAATTCAAGAATACTATCGTTTAAATTGATAAACAATTTGCCTTATTATAAATATTATTTTTATATGCTATTGGTATAAAATAATATTATACAAATTATTTTAGATCGAAATCAAATCAATATGATTCTATTTCATCACTATAACGGATCGATCTCAAACCAACCTGACCGATATCACAAGAATGCAAAGGTTCTCGAATAAGGAAATCTCATAACTAAACAAAGAGAATTCGAAGTAGGGAACCATCATAGTTCACTTATATCTTCAGTTTCAGCCCCACGATGACAATTATACTATGATCACAATCACTCATTGGCAACGATCACCTCACATCAACAAGGACACAATCTCTTCTTCATCAGACAATGATTTCAGAATCACATATCCTCTCGCTGACAACCCTAATAGATTTCTTAGACGTTTTCACTTGTATCGTCGGTTGAAAAAAAAATATTTTAATTGATTTAAAAAGAATGAATCTTAAGGCTAAGGTAGGAGAAAAGGTTTATCAATGGAATGTTATATTTTGAATGAAGAAAAAGAAGTCTAGTGATAACAACTGGAAGAAAAGATTACTGTTCTTTGATTTTCCATATTAGTCCAGTCTTGATGAAATATATGTTGTAAAAAATCAGAGATAATTAGCGATAACTATTTCAATAATGCGGAATTTTTTTTCCCCACTTGTGCAGATAAATGGCCAAATAACAAATACAATTTCACAAGCAATAATAATTGACAGAAAATTAAATATGAGACAAATACAAGTTTAACGTGGAAAATTTTCTTCAAATTGAGAGAATAAAAATCACGGGACCTAATCTAGTAAAAACTTCTACTATAATAATTAATGGGTATACTAGAGTCTTCCTAATAACAACAGGGAACATCAATCAACAATAACAACCTTATAACAACCTTCCACTAAAGTGGGTATGGCAAAGTAACTATCAGAGAAGGTAAACCTACTCAGACTGTATATTAAAACAACAAATTCAGTGGTAGGAATAACATACTAAATTTGTATATCAAACGGAACAAGTTTGCTACACACATGTTACCACCACCAGAACCAAACCCTTTTCTCTTCTATGTTTTACCGTGCTTGATTTTCCTTTGCTTTTTCGACACTATTCTCATTCATACTTCTTAGGAATTTCTAAATCCCCTTTCCTTTGACTTTGAAACCCTCTCGTTGCTCCATATAGATCTCTTCCTCCAAAGCACCATGAAGGAGTGCAGTTTTCACATCAAGTTGTTCAACTTCTAGGTTCAAACTAGCTGCTAACCCAAGCACAATTCAGATAAAAGACATCTTCACTATAGATGAATTTTTTTTATCAAAGTCAATACCTTTTCTCTGATTAAAACCTTTCAAAACCAATCTTGTTTTGTATCTTGGTTGAGAACTATTCTCTTCTGCCTTTATCTTGTATACACATTTGTTCTTGAGTGCTATTCTGCCATTAGGCAACTTTACCAAATCAAATGTGTGGTTTTTATGCAAGGAATTCATCTTTTCTTGCATGGTCTTCAACCACTTTTCTTTATCAACATTTATAATAGTTTCTTAATAGTACTCTGTCTCTCCACTAATAGTGATCATCACATTTGATTTTTTCATAAGTGATTGAAAAGAATGAGTGTTTTTCTATATCTAAAGATATTTTAGATAAAAAATTTTAAGTCTTATTAAAGTAAGAGTATCATTATCGTTAACTTTGACAAATAATGTTGAAGTCAAAACACATAAGAGGATTGACAATATGGTGCGTCCATAAATATTAAAAAATATGTTAACAAATATTAGACGACTATAGATGAAACAAAGTATTCAATAGAAAATAAAATATGTCAATAAATACAACAATTACGTGGATACTTAATACATAGAGATTAAAAGTTATAATTAGATTTTCTGCAAATACTCGTGTAAGGCTCTATAACAAAGGCTTTTTTATTCTAAAAATCCTAGTATACAATAAAATTACTGATAATTTTTTGTGTTTTGAGTATGTCTCTTACTTTGTGTCAATTTAATCCAAAATCTTTATCAATTCAGCCATTTCTAACTATGTCAATTTATAATTGTTGAAATCATGATTCATGCATTTAAACTTTTGCACATTTACTATAGAAGTGTTTACACTTTCTTGCAATTTAGTCTTCAATCAATTTAAACTTTTCTTCACTTAATTTAATCTTCAAACAATTTAAACTTTTTTTGTCATTTATGTTTCATGCAATTTAGTTTATGCATTGTCTTTAAATTTGTTTACTTTCTCATCAACTCGATCTCCTTAGATTTCCAACTTGTTTTTAATTAAAAAAATTATTTTTTTATTCATCAAATCAACATGGATCATTCATTCGTGTTCATCTCTTCACATCTAATTCATCCAATTTTTGCATAATTTACCCACGGTCTATTTGGTAATTATTGTTAATTTGAATAACTATCTTCCATTTGGCTATTTTATTTTTCATGAATTCTGGCAATTAAATGGCTCCATCCTTTAACTTTTCTGCAAATATGTATTAAAGTTTACTTTCTAACTTGTCCATACCCCATACTATAAATATACATGATGTGTTAGATCAGTGATAAACCTTTAATTTTATAATTTTAAGATATTAAGTTTAAATCATCTCGATAACAGTTATAAATTAATCATTAGTGTAATTATAATTAATAAAAATATTTTAATTTAATCTTTTTTTAAAAAAAAATTCTTACTACACCTTCAATATTTATTGATGTTTTTGATATATTCTATGTCAAAACAAAAATCAATTCTAATTGGTATATTTTCTGTTAGGCTAACCAATTGTTGCTCACAAAAGTTACGTATGATAAAAAAAACAAGAATGGTAAAAAAAAATGCCATACCCTTTTTTTATTTCAACAAATTTGGCATACTAATTCCATATTCAAGTTAAATAAGAAGCATATGATAAATTACAAAATTGTGATCCTAACTTATTATTATTTATGGTTATAGTAGCTGAAAGAGCTTTGTCCAATGTGTCAATTTCTAGCAAAAAAGGTATGTCAAATTTATGAAAAATAGATGTGAGTATCAAATCCGAGTGGTTGTTTGACTTGTGTACACAAAACTCATAATGGTATTGATATGCCTATTTTTTAGACCCTTTTATGACTCTTCCAATTGCATGCATTCATATGGTGTTCTTTCATTTTCATACCAGCTGTGGTATTTGGTATAGATAGCAAATAACTATCAATTCTATATTAAAAATGGAATTTTTCTATTTTTTATAAATAAAAATATCTTTATAACCAATGAGATTGAGTCTAACAAAAGATATTAAATTTTC
Organism: Cicer judaicum; assembly: GCA_037974835.1. NCBI lineage: Eukaryota > Viridiplantae > Streptophyta > Magnoliopsida > Fabales > Fabaceae > Cicer > Cicer judaicum. The sequence continues at coordinate 1,899,509 of JBBPBS010000749.1, forward strand.
ACAATTTTGAAAAAAATAGTCATATATAATGTATGACGTGTCTCGAATATAATTTTTATTTGTAAAGCAAAAGGAAAATATATATACATATTTGTAATTTAAGGGTCATTGTTGATTTTGAAGTATCTCATGACAAGTTATAATCCACTTGGAAATGGTGTGTTGGGAATGTTTTCTTTTTTTTTTTTTTTTTTTA
>JBBPBS010000749.1:1907251-1919541 GCA_037974835.1 Cicer judaicum
TTTAAATATGTCTAATCCACAAGTTTTGAGGAATACATAGAAGTGAGTTAAAAAAAAAAAGGAAAACATAAATTATTTTCTTCTTCTAATTTTGTTATCTCTAATCCTATAAATTTTACCTCTAATTTTTATCATGTTTCCATTGTTAATAAATGTAAAAATAAATTATTTTAAATAGAAAAATAATAAAAAATAAATTGATAAAAAAATGAGTCTGTATTATCTGTGTAAATTAATTTTATGCAAATAGTTAATAAAAATTATTTATTTTATCATTTCACAAAATAATTATAACTATCATAATAAAAGAACTATCAAATCAATACTTTGTGTTTGCTGTCAATATAAAATTATCTACCGAATAATGCATATCCATTAAACATAAAATTCATTAATTGTTTTCCTAAATATATGAATTTAAAACTTGAAAAAGAGAAGCAAGGTTTTCTATTTGATTGGATCAAAAGCAAAGTTTTGATTCCTAAATTACACATTCTTACAAAAAGGCAGAAAAGAGGAGGAACATCACGTGTATATATACACACACATACTAATAAATAAATAAATAAAAAAACTAGAAAATATAAGTAATGAGATTCTCTAGGTTTTTATTATTTCAGTGTTGCTTTCACCTAAAGAAAAGAAAATTACCACACTTGGTTTTTTTACAAGAATAGAGAGCACACGTGTGACCAATAAGAAGCTATGACAGGTAAAACTTTCACTGATTGAGTTACTGTCTAACCAAAATTTACTGCCAAAATCAGCCCACAATTGCATCACAGTAGCGATAATGATGAAAACAGTTTAAAATTACTAATTACCCATTTATTTGGAATTTGGCTTCTTCAACATTATAAATTCACTTTTTTATTTTTATTTTTTAAGATATATCTTTATTATTATTATTATTATATATTATAATGTGATATTGTAATTAAATGTATAATTTACCGTTGATTTTACATCAATATTATATTTTTTAATAAATTTGTTAATAAAATTTGATTATCTCAAAGATAAATTTGTAAGTAATTGATATTATATACAAATTAATTATTAATAAATTATTTTATAAAGTATTTAAATTTCATAAAAAAATTAATTGATATTATAATAATATTGATAAGAGATCAACTTAAAAGAGTTATATATTTAATTAACTTGTTACATGATAATTTTTAGCGATAAAAGTCTAATATTATAGTTTTTCAATAATTTTTCCATTTATTGTTAGAATTATTTTAATATAAATATATTTGCCTCATTTATCTTTTAATGTGACTGTTTCCATATAATTAATTTATATGATTAATTTTATCTAGATGAATTTTACTTAAATGTCAGTCAATTATTTAATGAAAGGATTAGTTGATATAAATTAATTTCATTTCAAAGTATAAAGATATTTTAAGATTCATCTTAAAAATGATTTAAAAAAGGTAAAAAATTTATACCAAATACTAAAGAGGAGTCATTTTCCGCTCTTATATTTCTTCCTGATCTGACCAATTAATTTGGAGATACACATGAATTATTTGTTTATACCATAAATAAAATATTATCATTATATTTTTTTAAATATATCAATTTTTTTAATAATTTTTCCTAATTTGCATTTGAAAGAGATCCGAACATTATAAGTATACTGTTTATGAAAAAAGTCAAATTCTATATACATGCAATTAAAGACAGAAAAATAAATCAAATATGTTAATTATTTTTTAAAAGCTATTTGCATAATTTTATCATATAAAGCAATTACTTTAATCTGATTCTACTTACTGGTCATGGAATGCTTCCTTTAATTAATTATTACATATGGTCACAAAAAACAAAATAATAATCGATCTTCTGATGACAACTACTAAAAAAAACTTAATTATTTAAAATAAATTATTTTAGTGTAGTATATATGAACAACACAGGGTGTCACCAAAGTTAGCTGGCCACTCATTTTTATATTCATAATAATAATATTATTTTTTTGTTTATGTTCTCATTTTCATCTCCATTCCATTTTCTCAAGAACAAGAGAGAATCAATTCCTCATCATTGGAATTGTTTTATCTCTCAATTCTTAGCTTCTCATTGATTTCCTCAAACCCCTTATCTTCAAAAAAAAAAAAAAAAGAGTTTTTTTTTTCTTCTATCTTGGAAATTTTTTCTGACCCATTACAATTTCATCCACATTTTTCTGTAAAGATTTTTGCTTTGAGCTTTGTGAAGTTAAATTTTTATTGGGTTGGATTTGTTCTTGTTATTAAAGTTATAGATTCTGCTGCAAAGTTGTACCAAAAAAAAAATCAATTTTTTTTGTTTTTTTCTCTCTCTTGTAAGGTTGGACTTGTGGAATGCTGGGGTCAGAGGTTTCTGTAACATGTTCTAGCAGCCTTTTGGTTAATTGGGTCGGTGAATTTTCTGTCAAGTTTTCTAAAGAATCTCAGTTTTCAGAGATCTAACCCTCTCTCTCTCTCTCTCTTTTTCTTTCTCTCTCTACCCTTTTGTTGCATAGTTGTGAAAGTGAAAGAGATTGTTGAAGAAAGATGATGAGAATGAAGAACAATCATGATCACAGTAATAATAAGACAAATGGAGTGTCTTCAATTGGTGGTTGTAGAACTGAACAAGGTTCAATGGATTGGGAGATGAGGCCAGGTGGAATGTTGGTCCAAACAAGAACTAATAACTCAGATCGAAACTCTGTTTTGGTTCCAACAATTAGAGTTAGGGTCAAGTTTGGTTCAATTTATCATCAAGTCAACATTAGTTCTCAAGCTACATTTGGTAAATTCTTTTAACAATTTTGTTTTTTGTTTTATAGTACCACATGTTTGATTCTTGGGGAAATTGATAAAATCACGGTTTATTGTCGTGATTTTTTAATAAAATTATAACAGCAGTGAAATTGACAAAATTATCTTGTTATAAGTTATACTTTGAAGTTTCAATAAAATCACGAGAATTTGATAAAATCACAATTTGCTATGGTGATTTTGGCTGAAGCTTCAATAATATTACGTCAACAATGAATTTAACAAAATTACATTTTGTTGTCAGAGTATTGAATTTGACAGAATTACAGTTTGGTATCGTAGTTTTGACATAAACTATATTTTAAAGTTTCAATAAAAAGAAAGATACAAATAGATAATTTGCTTTCTATGTAAATTATCTTGTTTTGATTTTTGTTTATTTTTATTTATTCATTGTTTTATTTTAAGTGCTGTTTTGGTTACATTGGTTGGTGTTTTAGGGGATTTGAAGAAAATGTTGACAGGACCAACTGGTTTACACCATCAAGATCAAAAGTTGTTTTACAAAGACAAAGAGAGAGATTCAAAGGTTTTTCTTGATATAGTTGGTGTAAAGGACAAATCAAAGCTAGTTCTAGTGGAAGACCCTATTAGTCAAGAGAAAAGGGTTTTGGAGATAAGGAAGAATGCTAAGATGGAGAAAGCTGCAAAATCTATCTCACAAATTAGCTTGGAAGTTGATAGGCTTGCCGGACGGGTATGTATTTATCTATTTGAGTGAATCATCAATTTAATCTTAAATTTGTAAGAGTCATTTAACTTAGTCATTTGGATAATTTGCAATAGATGGTATTAGATAATTAATGTGATCGATGATTTTAATTTTAGATTTTGTTTGAAAATTTAATGTTTTTATCCCAAATTGTCTAGGTGATACCTTTTGGTAACTAAATGTGTGGTTCACTTGTTTTGGTTTTTTAGTTTCTTAGTTTTTTTTTTTTTGCATTTTTATTTGAAAATAATTATTAGTGAGGTGTGTTTGTATTAAATGCTTGAGTAGTAGTTGAGAATTGAGAACTAATTAGTTATTGGAATTGATTAGGTATCTGCTTTTGAGTCAATAATTAGCAAAGGTGGGAAAGTTGTAGAAACAGATATGCTTGGTCTTATTGAGCTATTGATGAATCAATTGCTTAAATTAGATAGTATAATTGCTGATGGAGATGTCAAATTGCAAAGAAAAATGCAGGTAATTTATATGCATTTTACTTTTGTTTTCTTTGCTAGTTATTTAATTTAACTAGTTTAATTGTCTTAGTGTAAAAAGTTTCATAAACTTAGTACATTAATACTATTCAAATTATTTATATGCATGATTTTAGAAGTGGTTAGGATAAAAATCAAATATATTTAGTTATTTAACAGTTGTAATTAACTGATAATATATATTAATTAAATTTTAATTTAATTGATTTTCAAATTTTGATATTTTTTGTGTAAATTTCATTTGGATAATATTTTAGGTAAAAAGAGTTCAAAAATATGTTGAAACAATGGATATGCTTAAAGTTAAGAGTTCTATGATTGAAAATGGAGTTCATGCACCAATTCAACCTCAACAAAAGAATTCAAATGGAAAAAGATTGGAAACAATTCAAGAACAACCACAACAAATTTATTCAAATGGGTCAATAGTACCAATTCAAGAGCAACAACAAGAACAACAACCTAGGAACAATTCAAAAGAACTTTCACTTATATTTGAGGAACATCAAAACCTACCCTCCAATAATTCTACTTCAGGAGTTGTTGTTACTACAAAATGGGAGACATTTGATTCTATGCCACCATTGATCACATTGCCATCTACATCAACAAATCATTCAATGACCAATAATAATTCAATTCCTCCTAAGTTCAATTGGGAATTCTTTGATTGATAAATTACTATAACCACATATTTGCAATTTGTGTGGATGTGATTTGGGTTTGTATTCCACTTGGAGTGTTATATGTTTTACATTTTTTTTTTTGTGTATTTAGATTTGTTTAGCAACCCCTATAATTTGTCATTTAATTTGGAAATAAATGGGGTTGCTATGATAGTGAGTATCAAAAAATGTTACTTTTATGTGATTATGATGTCCTCCAAACTCATTTTACCAAATGTTTTGGGATATTTTTGATGGATATATAAAATTGTGTGTATTTCTAGATTTGTTATTGAAAAAAGTAAATGGTTTAATAGGGGTGTCCATGAATTAGATTTTAAGGAAAAAAATATATCTTTAACCAAAATGAAGAGCACGTGTCACTATAAGAAACAAGTGTGTTATATATGTGGCGGTTCAATGATAACCATTTTCTTTAAGAAAACATATATTGTCAATTATTTTTTAACAATTGAATATATTTATTTGGTGGTTTTAAAGACTCTTTACACTTATAATATTATATTCTTAAAAAAAGAATTCACTTCTCTAAATTTTCATCTCTTAGTTAAAATTTCTTCTATTAGTCAAATATGATCAACCATGCATACATTGAATTAGTTCTCTATATTGGTTTTGTTAATTTATATAGCAAGTTAGTTACTTCTTGATAGTGACTAATAATGCTTAAATATTACATTATTTTTCATTCTTTTGCATTGATTTTTAATAATGTGTCACAAAAAGTTGACGAGATTAAGAGTGATCGTCGGTACACAATTCATCTTTGTTGATTATACATGCTTTATAAAATGACACATATGAACTAAGTTCATTTTTGAATGAGAAGAATCCCAAGGCTATGAAACCATAGAACTATACAGTTGAAGGAATAATTATTGTTGGAACACTTTGTTGATGTTGACTTTGTTACATTGAAAAATTGATGTGACAAAGACTTCTTCATTCCTCTTTATGTATAAGATGAATTGTTAGATTTATTATGTAAATCTTAGTTTGGATTCCTTTTGAGAATAAAAGAAAAAGAGAATAATTTCTCTTTCTTTTGTTTTTCAAACTTTTTTTTTCAATTTTAACTTTTCTTAATTTTTTTATTGTTTATCCTGAAAAGTTATATTTGTAAAACATATTAATACTTTGGAAGCTAATAACTCACACTTAACATCATATTTCAAGAGTTTAATAACAAACACTTTATAATGATCAACAAAGAAAATAATGTGTCTCTATTGTTATGTTTAGGAGATTAAATAGGATAATATATTTTTTTTTTCAAAAATATACTTATAACATTACATTCATAATAACGTATTGAATACAATGAGATACATCAATCAAGAATTAGACATTAGCTAAATATGTGTCGTTTTTATGAGAATACAAACCACCTCATTTGTTTATCTCGTATTAAACTCATCACTAGAGTTTTTATAGAAAAATGAAAAAGTTAACATAGAATTACAAATAGTACCACCAAACTCATTAACATCCAATTTAATAGAATGGAAGACATCAACAACCAATTTAAAATCTAACTCAAAAGTTAACATAGAATTACAAATAATATCACCAAACTCATTAACATCCCATTTAATAGAATGGAAGGCATCAACAACCAATTTAAAATCCAACTCAAAATCAACAATACTGATAATAATCAAAATACTTCATTTTCTAAGCAAATACTCCATTAACCATAGGAACATGTACAACTTGTTTTCCACCAACCAACATTGTATTCAACATATTCTCGTTTCCATTCCCACTATTGGAAATTAAACATATTTTGTCTTTTGAGAAAATCGAACTTGGAACTCAGGAGTTAAGTCAATGGTTCATTCATTTCCACTATCAATTGAGTTCCTCGTCCCCTTTCTCATCATTGATGATTAGCAAGATTTTGTTTTTCGTGAGAATCAAACCTAAAACCTAAAAATTAAGTTAACAGTTCATATATTTTCACTACCAATTTACCTAATATAATTGTGGTAGTATATATTTATGATTTTTCTTTTCAATAAAATTGATTTAGTAGAATAAATTTAATTAGATTGATTTTGATGTTGATCTAGTGTAAAAATGTGAAATCACATTAATTTTTACATTTTGTGTCCTTGAAGTTATTTAATTTTTTTCAGATTAATCTGTTATATTTTTTTTTTGTATGCATTGAAATTTTTACATCTTAATGCATTGTTATCATTCATACATCACATTAAAAAAAATACCTATTACGATTCTAACTCAGCAAGAATAAGGTTGACCATTTATTCTACACATGTAAAATCTCTTATATGTACCTCTTGTCTATTTTAAAATTAATTTGAATTATTAAAATATTACACACAAAAAAAAGAAAAAGAATATACTACATAATATTAGAAGTATTCATCGATTAATATACAAAAATCTCATTAGGCGATTTTTCTAATTCCCCTCCTCTCCCAATATCATATCACCTTTTATTTAGAGGTGTTTATAATGAGTTTATAATAAAATCAATTAAATGTGTTTATAATAAAAAACTAATTAAACGTGTCTTTTGCCTTTGAGAAGCTCAAAACTTTCCCTCCAAAGATGCACTCAATGCTATAATAGGTTATGTTGTATTTCTTAGTGAAGCAATACTACTAATTTATAAAAAATAAAAATAAAAAGTTGAAAAAAATAATCACTACCTTTGCTTATTGTGGGGGCTACAAATTAACAAAAAGGACACACATCCTTAGTGTGCTTTATTACCATTTGATGAAATTAAGAATCCTCCAATGATAGAAAGACAAATCTAAAAAAGTGTTTCAAAATAAGCAGACAACATGAAATGATCAAGAATGAATTAGGAACTTCTAATTATAAGAAATTAAGTTTTCTAATAATATTATATCCGTACATAATTTTTCAAATTTAGAAAGTTCAAAAGAAAAAAAAAAAAAAACTTCCCTTCTTTAGCCTCAAGCAAAAGCCACGAGGACATAGAGGAGTGAAGAAAAAGCTTTGTTTATGTCCAATGCAACTATGTAATAATTCATGTCATGATTATAGAGTAGCATGTATATATGAATTATCTTACATTTATCATAGCTATATTGAATCATCATATACTATATGGTTCTTAGGTGATTATTGTAATGTGGAAATGCTGAAGAAAGCAATGATCTAGGGGAATGACACATGAACAAATAAGAAATCATAGTTGTAATAAAGCATAGCTTAATAATGCTCATAACTTTATGAAAGCATCAATGTGCCTTACCAATGAGGTTTATTATTTTATTTTTACCTTTTCATAAGCTATTATGAGATAATGCGGAATAAAGTTTTTTTCGTAGAAAAAAATATAACGAGAGGGAAAAATACCCATTTAAGTTAATTTTTTTTAATTTATTGAATATTTATAAATAAAAATATCATATTTATTTTTCTTTAATGATAAAATCTAAATTTTATCAGATTTAATATCTGATTTTTTTACCACTAGATAAAATTAGTAGAGGTGAGGTGACTAAAGTTTACAACACTATACATCGATTTTTAAATTTAGATCGAAAAATGTTATATAAAAATAGTAATTGAATAAAAAAAATAGTAATTATTTTCATTTAGTTTTTTATATAATAGTAAAATAATTGTATTTTCTAAAATATTCTTTATGAATAAATAAGTTAAATTAAAAAAAATTAAATTAATTGAAGAATATTTTAAATAATAGAGTTGATTCTATTTAATTAATTCTACATTATAAAATAATATAAAATTAATTTATATTTTTTACCATAAAAATTTATTTACGTTGCTAATATCCATACTTAAGAGGGAGGGAGAGAGAGATTTTTAACATATTGACATAACAATTAAACAAATGTTAGCTCATCTTCTATATTACTATCAATTTTAAAAGAGGCAAATAAAGACATTCAAAATATACATAATTATATTCACATTTTATTTTTTTCTATGATTCAAAAAGGGACAAAATTAGTTGTCCTTCCACATAATTCACTTGAAGACATCATCAAGTTTTCTTTCTAATTGATTTAGATATTTCATTAATTGTCCTCCCACATAATCCATCCGTCCAAGTTAAAAAAAAATCATCTAGTTTTCTTTTTAACTATTGTAGATCTTTCATCTACGTCATCTTTGTGTTGTTGGTGGATTTCAATCCATTATGCCATTTCAACATTTCTTTTAGTTCAACATACAACTTATTTATATTTGATGAGTTAAGATTTTCACTATACAAGGATGAAGTTTGTCTTTTAATATTTTCTATGATAACCCTATTCGTCTAGGTTTAGAAACTCACATTTAGACCAAGACCTAATAGGTTTCATGGCTTAGGATAACATTATGAAATATTAGTGTTACTAGTTTTGAAACTTGATTAAAGAAAATGAATAATTGTATTGAAGGATTTTCTATGTTCAACACATCGTAAAGCTTTTTAAATTATTTTATTTAATTCTATGATACTAAGTTTTAATCTCATAATGTTCAAAGGTGATATTTTCAAGTAGAATCATACAATGAAAAGAAGAATAGTATATTTAAATTTATTATCGATCTTTCAATAGATTATGAGTAGGAGTTTGATCATATAAAATTATATTGAGGTTCTTTTATAACAAAAATTTATTTGACTATTTGTAGTTTGTAGATAACTTTACTTACCAGCAAAGACATGTGGAAGGAGTGGCAAGTAGGGGCTTTTGCCCCTTCATATCACAACATATTAAGTGTACATATTTACTATTGTTATTATATTATAAAAGACACATGTAACTTTTTACCACACTACCCATACATTATTTAACAATTATATAAGAGTTTCGTTAATTCTACGAGTAACTATTGTCATATTTACTATATTTCATAATTTATTGTAGATTTTAAATTTTATAAATTCGACAATCAAATATTTTTGTATTTTCTTATCGATCATGCATATAAGAAATTATAAAAGCTAGATATTTGGAACTATATGATCATATAGTTAATATTTTGCTTATAATTTAAATAATATATTGTACGTTGAATTTAATGTTATTGATTAAAATTCATATGTCAAAATTAAATAAGACCTACATAATTTGATGAAATCTATATAAATTTTAATCAATAGAATATAGTGTCTTAAATAATGTGTTACTAACACTTCTCATAAAGAACTAAAACATCTAAAAAGTGTTATGAAATGCAATATCTATTATAAAAATTACTTCTGAACTTAACGGATTTCCCACCCAATATATATATAGTGAGAATGATGCTTTTATATAAGAGTGCTAGAAGTTTTATACACCTTTAAGTTAAAATAGACGGCTCATATAAAAAATACTTATTATTTTTAATTCTAAATATGTATTATTTATTATTACATTTTTGACCCCGTTCAACACATTTATAAATGTTTTATTTATATATAATTTTTGCCTTTATTTAAAAAAAAATTGTTGAAAAGTCTTAGTTTAAAACTAGACATTGCAGTTGGATACCAAATTGAATGGTGATTTTTACTCTTTGATTTCATTCAAATCTTAGACGTTAGTTAATGCTTATCACTCTAAGTAATGTTGGGCCAGATCATTTAATCTCGATTTGTTTGGCCCGTATTAGTATAATATTAATATAATATTATAATTATGTGGATATTTATTATTAAATGTAAAACATATTATATTTAAATAGTTTCATTTAAACTTTAATAATATATTTTAATAAATTTTTAAATATTTAGTACTATGATATCCTTAATGGATTTGGACAGATCCAACTATAGGTTCCTAATGTTAATTCCATTTTTTTTCTAGCAAGACGTTATTGTTAATTTCTTGACCAAAAAAAAGAAATTTAATTATTAACCTGGTCATACTTTGGGTTATTTGTTAGCGTGGTTAATCTTCAAACTTGATCCACACACCAAATCCTATACCAAAACTGGTTATTTGGGGCTTTGGGCTTTTTTGGTCAACTGGGCTTTGGGCTCTTACATGATGACTAGGAATATGATTTGTGGATTTAAGACTTTGGACATGGAGGTTTCTTTTTACACCCCCATATATATTCCCTTCAACATCATTTTTCTTTTACTTTTTCTCCAAAGTACTCCTTTATAGAAACTAATTTCAGAAACTTAATTACAATGAGTTCCAAAATTTATATTTTTAATATTGTTTTTACTTTTTGAATTTAAGTTCCCGAATATGTATATGCCTTTTGGGAAAATTTATTTCTAAGATGAACTCATTTTGTTTTCTTTTAGAAACTTTATTAGATAATCGACAGTTTTTACTAAAATGAACTCATTCAAGTTTTCTACACGTGATTTGTCAGCCATGTTAAATTTTATGTCTGTGTTTTGTCTTGAGTCTCAATAATTATCAATTATTAGTTTTTTATTTGTTCGAGGTATTTCCAACCAGCCATGATTAATTCAAAAATTTATTAAACGAAGTTCAACAATTTATCATCAATATGAACTTTAATTATAGTATTAATTCTTCCATCTATAGAAATGATTTTTTTTATTTTAAAAATCAATAATTTTAATGTCTCTTTTAAATTTTTGAAGTAAAAAATAAAAAAAAATTGACATATATTTAATAGCGTGATATACAATCATATGATGTAGAATAATCCAAATGTATTAATTATTTATATATCATTAATTAAATTTAAAGTATAAAAAATTTATGATATTAAAACCTAAATTTTAACTAAATTTTATTCTAATTTCATAGATGTTAATTATTTTACATTATCATATCATATGTTATGTTATTTAAAACTTTCTCATCATCATTTTTCAAAAATTATCGACTTTTATAATAGAAAAGTCAATCTCGTGAATCAATAAAAACTGAAACAACTAAAATTACAATTAAGATAAAATATTATATTTTAAAAAATAAAATATTAAATTGTTAGGATAATCTTGCATCAAATTTTTTTGGTACACATATTTCAGTTTTTATTTAAACCTCAACGAAATAATTAACTAAAATATATACTATATCTGCTTTTTCTATTTTATTTATTTAAAAAGAAGCATCAATATTAGACTCATATCATGAGTATGTGTTATACAAATCTCTCCTCATGACAGTAACAACTATCAAGCCAAACATTATTGGGCTTTTTTGTGATAAGCCTTGCAAGCTCATGAGCCACTTTGTTTCTAGGAAGAGACTCATTCTACCCAAAAAAAAAAAAAATTGTTTAAAAGATTAAAGATTTAATTATAAATTATGTAAAAGTTCAAGAGCTTGATTTAAACCTTTTTATTTAACGATCTTATTATAAATTATTGACAAGTTTTGAGACTCAATTATAAACCTTTTAATTCAAATTTCTTTTAAAAAATCTCTAAATAGTTCAACCATTTTCATAATAACTAAATTGAAATTTAAATATCATTCAAGGTTGTTTATGGATACTCAAGATAAATAAATAATATATTCATTTATAATAAAATTAATACTTGAGTTTATAATTAGTATCATCTATCTATTTATTGAATTATCTTTTCACAATTCTTTGTTTTTTTTTTGTTGACTAACCACCATTCTCTGTTTTTAAAATA
>JBBPBS010000749.1:1919890-1977271 GCA_037974835.1 Cicer judaicum
AAAATTTTTCATCTATATCATCTCTTATTTTACACCAAAAGTAAGTTTTTGATTAAATTATTTGAAAGATAATATATATAAAGTTTGAAAAATAATTGAACTAATTACTTTACATTTGTCTTGTTTTTAATAACTATTAAAATTTTACATGAACTTTTTAAAATTATTAAATTCTTTTAGTGATAAAGCATTAGAGTTATATTTAATTACAAGTTACTTAACATATTATTTTTTATTTTAAAATTTTATTTATATTTTGAACTCCAAGTGATAAAATAAAATAGACAATGTTTTTAATATTTAATATTATAGATATTTTAACAATTAAAAATGTCCAAATCAGGATTATTTAAGATTAATCTAGCTTAATATTTAAATTCATTTTGATTCATTCTTTTGATAACTAATATTTATTGAACTTATGACACTACTGATCATTTTCATTTTAGGATTGAATTCCATTTTTTTGAGATTTAAAAGCCAAAATTTAATAACCTAGTCGACATCGCTTGGACCTTTTTGACACCAAATATATTATAAAATTAAATAATTGAATTTATTAATGTGAAGTTTGTTGAGATATTGCTACAATAATCCCAGCAGAGATATTAGTCCTAAGTATAATAACAATTACCAATTTACATTATTCACTGTGACATTCCTTTTACATAGTTACATAATTATCATTTTCTATGCAAGTGAGCATACTCACTTTGGATTAAACATAAGAAAATAATATATACTTAAATTTACTATAAGAAAATAATACATAGTTAAAGTAGATGTATTTGACCTTAAATTTTAGTCTAAATATATACTTTTACTTTTTTAATATATTTTATAAGAAAAAGAGTGATTTATTTTTGTTTGTATTTTTTCACACAAATTAAAAAATCATTTAGTTGATATATATATATATATATATATAATATTTTAACTTTGTTATTAATTGTTTAACTCAATGAGTATAAACTTATAAAACAAAGGTTAATTATATCTTGGATTTCTAAAACACCTGTTTTGCCAAATTATTCGAGTCTTTTATTTCTTTATAATTTTTTTAGTATGTGTGAAATAATTTTAAATGAAACTCAATGTAGTACAAAGAGAATAATTTAGATATACATTTTTAAATTTGATGTTTGCATTATATCATTTATTTACTTACTTTGAAAAGTACTCATATATATTATAATTCTACATGAACTTAAGTTGTAAAATAAGAGTCATTATTGCAATGATATCACATTAAAATAATAATAATAAAAAAATTAATTTAATGCATGTTAAAAGTACTCCAAGCATAACATATCACATTAATTACTTGACTTCTAATGTGTTAGAAAGGGTACATTCATTCCCCCCTTCCCCCTAAAATCTGGAGGAGCATAAGTTTGTCACAATCCTTATCTTGTTGGTCTCTTTGTGATAATGAAAGCTTTGATTCTATGATGGAATAGATTTTTTCATATCAAAATTTTATTAATGTGTATGTTTTAGTTGAAGTCAATCTATTCAAGAAATCTAAAATCAGAAAGAGACACACAAAAAATCTCATAATATTGGTAGAAAACTATTGCTAGTTGCAAAACCAAATCATATTGAAAGCTATGTATCTTTATATTATTATTATAAATATAATTAAGCTCAACCTGAGCTTGACTAACCCCATCCTTGATATATTTATTTTGTTCTTTGTCTCCATGGTGTCGTTTTAAATTTATATTTATACATACAAGATTATTTATTGTGAAATTTAGACAATATTTTAATTGGTATGCACTATTGTGTAAAAAGTTTGTACACACCCAATTATAAATATAATAATTATATTATAATGTCATATTTTTTTTTTAAATATGTCTACAATTATCTATATAGTGAGATGTGATTGAATGGATACCTAGTTTTTTCTTTTTTTAAAAAGAAAATTATTAGTGCTTATTTATCAATTAAATTCTAACAACATACTCTTTAACACTCTTATAAATACACTTTTTTGATTTAAATTTAAATGAGTCCTACTATTTAGAAAATGGGTCTAAAAATTTTCTATTGGGCTCATATAAATTTTATTACATCTATATAAACTTTGACTAGTAGTGTACTATTGAAAAGTTGTACCAGAAAAGGGTGTGCTGTGAAAAGAATGTGATATTATATTTTTTTATATTGAAAAGAATGTGATATTAATTGATAGCATTTCTCATGATGTGGTGTTTAATTTGTTTGGGCTTTTTCAAGTTAATAGGCCCAAACTAGTATTTCAGCCCATTTCGAACAAAAGAACAATTGTACCGAAAATATCAATATGCACAACTTAGGTTAGATCTCATGCAAGTGTCTTCTCTAAATTTTGGTTAATTGATTTTCTTCTTTCTCAATCTTAAGAAACTTATAAATAAATAATAGAGTATAATTTTTCAAATAGCATAAAAAATATTATACATTATAAGAAAAATATTGGAACATTATAAATAGAAAAAATATGACTAAGAAGGTTTTCAATCAAACTTCTAAATAGATATCAATTATGGACCTATAAATTACGAAATCGATTCCACTATCTGGTCTAGTATCAAGAAGAATGTGCACATCATTTATGATAACAATAATTGGTTGTTTGGTGATCCTTTGATGGACACGTGTATTCCTAGCAACTAGCAATATCCATCGTTTGATCAATGCAAGGGTGAAGGATTTCATTGACAATAATCATTTAATTCTTCTTGCTTCAATAATTCAAGTCTATCTAGATATTGCAACTCATCTTCATCAAATAATTCAAAAATTACAACTCATGTTGAATAAATTTGATTGCATATCTCTTTTATCTTATCTTAGATTTTTATGATTCAATTTTATTCCGTCTAAATTTGTTATATAAAAATAAATTGAACGTTTCAATAAAAAATAATTTTATTTTTCAATAAAAAGTAATTTTATTTTATAAAAAAATCGAGATATCTTTTAAAATCGACAAACACAATTTATACCTTATTTCTTATGTTTTCCAGCACATCCAATTGGTATCAGAGTTCGATATCTTGACTGAACACTTTACCGTGTAAGAGCAAAGATTCCTCAATGTTGGAAATTATATGAGATAATGTATGTTTTTGAATTTTTTTTTATTTGTTTTTTTTTTTCAAAATTGGATATGATAAAAATTGCCCACAAGGACTATAATTGTTATCTGAAAAATAGATAAAAATGCTTAGCACAATATCTATTTCTCAAATATCAATTTCAACTCATTTTCAAAGTTTTTTTAAAGTAGTATCTTATCTACTTTAGGGTATTGGTTTTCCTGTCAAAGTTGTTCTAATGAAAATCACTCTTCAATAATATTTTGAGTAGTAAAAAAAATTCATGCATTGAGACAAGTGAATAGTTAAAGAGAATAATAGACATGAAAAATTATTTTTATTGTGTTCCGTAAAACAAATTAACCATCTCATAGTTGAATAGTTAAAGAGAATAATAGACATGAAAAATTATTTTTATTGTGTTCTGTGAAACAAATTAACCATCTCATAGTTGTAAGACTCATACACCTCAAAATATAGTTTACAACATAAATAAATAATAATTGGAATCAAAGAACACAATTGAAACTATATTTAAAATATATTTTACAACTTGCTTTAGTAGATTCATAAATTAATATTACAACTTGAACTAATTTAAGTCTCTAATAAATTTTTCATTACATCATATAATTTTATACATCCAACTTTGAATCTAACAAGTATGGACCAATCCTCTTATGCTTAATTCGTGTCCTAGTTCCCTCCAGTTGTTAATGTAAAAAAAATAAAATGGTGAGATAAAATTTCAGTGAGTTTTAAAATAAAGGGAGGGTATTTTTTTAAAACATTTCTTTCATAAATATGCATAAAACATGAAAATATGATGCATCTCATGTTGAAACACCTAACTTCAATTTCATAAAAGCTCAACTTGAACATTATTTTATTATGATTTTGAAAATTATGCACGACTTCAAATCTTTTTCTTAGAGTATTGAAAAGTCACCCAATTATCTTAATGTGGGTCACCATGAAAATTGAGACTTGATTGATACAGGTGGTCTAGACAAAACCCACCATTCTCCTGATTGTTCTCCTTTACATGTTGTTCCATGTTAGGAACAAATCTGAATGTCCCACCATGAATACAACCATTTATGATTTGATTAATGAGAAAGTAATGTACTTTATATGTTATGTATGTAATACCTTGATAATGTTATGCTTGCAGTGCATCATTCATCTATAATACTTATAAATAACTCAACAATATGTTAAGAATCAATAAGTAATTCTATCCTAAATCCCTGATTAGAAGCTGGAACTAGAGGTAAACTTAATCAGCCAGAGGAAGAAACAACAAATGAGTTCAATTATTTCATCATCCGATCAAACTCATGACCTTGTCACAACCTAGAATGAGCTTGTACTTTATTTTATTATTTTATGTGCTCTTGTTTGTCTTACCTTATAAGCTTTTCTTTTGCGTGGTTGTGTTTTTCGATTTGTCTTATCTTGTGTCTGTGTTGTCCCTTCTATCCGAGTTCGTGTTCTCTTGTCCTGTATTCTTTTTGAAAATTATTATTTATTCACTTTCGTTAAAATCAATGTTTTTTTTATCCTTCTTCAATGTTTATTTAAATATCTCCCTTCTAGTATTTTTCAAAATCATCATTTTCCTTAAAAAAGGAAAGAAAAAAAATTTCTCCTCCAAACCAATTAGTCTCTTTTCATCCAAAACGTTTTTTTTCCCGAAAACCTCAAAGAAAAACCCGTTATATATCTCATTCTTTATTAAGTCCTCATCCCCACCCGCGACAGGTTCAGGTTTCTCTGTCCTACAGATGATCCACTCATATATATAAAATAATAAATTTAAAAGTGATATTTACTATAAGTAATATAATAAATTATTTATTATTACACAATAATAAAATAAAAAAATATTAAAATCATATTTTTTATAGAAAGAAAACTCTAATTTTAGAGAAATCCACGTTCAATCAAAAGAGATTTTCCTATTTAAATTGTGACGGATTTGAGTGGATATTCCATGTGCATGTTGTGTTGCTATCCGTAATCACCACTTTAAATATAAATACCCAATGGAATAATAAGAATAAAGAAACTATATACTAGATATAATTAAATTATAAATTGGCCAAATGTTGAATTCGAGTTAGATTTCTTAGCAAAAGTCTAGAATTTTTAATTAGCATAAATATTCTCCTTCATGATTATAAAAATATAATCAGCATGACATTCTGGAATTACTTTTAATTCTTCTTCCAAAAGAACAAACACGTGATTCCTTGTGAATGTGTTCGATTCAAAATTTGAGTACTTTAACTATTTAAATTAAAAAATCATGCTGAATCAAATATTAAAATGTAGATAAAATGAAAAATGTAAACCAATAAAAAAATCTACGGTCCAAACAAGTTGGTGCTCCTGAATTTATTCCGATTTAATGGAACTTTCTATCTTTCACGTTAAGCATATATGCTTTTTGCCTCTGTTTTTGCTAGCACCTACTTGTATTGTTTATTTATTTATAGTATAATGTAAAGTCTTCAAGATCATATCTTAAGAATATGAAAGCTATAAAAAAAGGAGGAACTATTTGAAAAGAATGTTCTGTTTATCTTTTATTTTTCCACCCATACCTTTGATTAAAATTATATAATTATTTAGTTTGCCTACATTAATTTCTAGAAAAGGTGGACTCTTACCATAGTGTAAACAAAATATTAAAATAATAAAATTATTTTCATTTTTCTGTTTTTAAATTTTATAAAAGAATTTACATAATTTTTTTTATTAATATATATAAAATAAAGTAAAGTAAATACATATGATATTTTTATAATAAAATTTGAAGAATACTATAGTTAGATGATATATTCTATTTGGCATGACGCAAAGAATATGTATAATAGCTTTGAGTATAATACAACCTGGAAATTTAGAAATGATGATTCTATTAACTTCTGGTCAAATAATTAGGTTAGATACAAGGTTTGTTATTTCTTGTAAATTTTTAATGAAGAAGTTTCTTTGCTCACAAGTAAGGTGACTAAATGTATTGTTTGGAATGATACTGCATTTCGTATGTTAATTTTCAATGATGTTTATAATTAATGTTCAAGTTAGTCATCAAAATATTGTATCATATACGAAATAAACTGATTTGGAGTTCATTATTCGCATTGCAAACTCGTTCGTGTTTTGGAGAATCATTTAAAATGTCATCACAATAGATGATAATTTGGCTAAAAGAGACCTTCTCTAAGTCTCTTGCTATAGTCTATGTGTGCATAATTTAGAAAAGGAAAATTTTCAACACGTTTTCTTGGAATCCTCATTTATTAAATATTTTTGGATTTAGGTTGAAGTAATTATAGGTTGCAAGATCAATAGCACTTCTCCCTTGACTTGACACATTCGTAATATGGTTTGAGGAACTTGAACTAAGGATGTTGTGCTTTCTTTCTCTATTAATACTTTTTGGAGTATTTGTTTTGCAGGAACATGATTCATTTTGAAAACAATCACACGAATTTGCCGCATATCATTCATATCATCAAAGTAAGTGCTTATTTGTTAGGGACTAACTCTAAGGGATGCATGATGACTTCTATTTGTGACTTTGGGGTTCTTAAAAAGTTCAACAATGTTTGTCATGCATCAAATGCTATGTTGATTAAAGAAGTGATATAACAAGTCTCTTTGTTGTCTTGGGTTAAATGCAAAACTGATGGAACTATCATAGATTCTCCTAATAGTTTTGTTTGTGGGGAAATTTTTAATGATCATTATGACTCATTTTTGGGTGAATTTACAATTAACTTAGGAGTCTCAACTGCTCTTCATACTGAATTGACTTATGTCATGTTGGTATTGAGTGGACACCAAAAAAGGACTAGACAAATATATAGTTGGAGTGTAATTCTAACATCACTATTCAAACTTTTAATGATTCCTCTATTATTGCTGGATATCTTATGAATAGATGGAGTAATTGTATTCAATTTATCAAGAAGTCGTCGCTTCAGAATCACTCATATTTATTAGCTAATGCAGATTTTTTGTTACTAATTTTATTTGGTGAGATTCTATATTTCGTATTAAATAAAACTTATACCGTAATAAAATATAATTTCCTAATTTTCGATTTTGCTCATGACTTGGTGTCTGTTAATGATTGTCAATTACTGCACTCTTTTTCCCTCTTATTTGGTTTTATCCAATGAAGTTTTCTAAAAAAATGTTTTTAACGAAACAATTATAATTTTTAAATTTTAATTTATTATTGAATATTCATTTAGTCTCCTCAAATTTTATTTTAATCATCGTTATTAATACAATTAATTTTCATGTTGCAATGTGTAAATATGCCAATATAATTAATATGTCTAGATAGTCATGTGATACTCTCACTTTCTATTTTTTTGTATAAAAACAATTTAACAATTAAAATAGATAACCGAAAATAGAAAATATTCTCTTATAAATTAATAAAATGAATATGATATAAATTTTTTGAATTATTAGATGAGAACTACACCACATCAAAATGCATAATATATCTTC
Source organism: Cicer judaicum (assembly GCA_037974835.1). Classification (NCBI taxonomy): domain Eukaryota; kingdom Viridiplantae; phylum Streptophyta; class Magnoliopsida; order Fabales; family Fabaceae; genus Cicer; species Cicer judaicum. Next base: position 1,927,516 of record JBBPBS010000749.1, read on the forward strand.
TGTTTTAAATTACTCTAATCTACGTCAAACAAAACAACCTTTGTTGACAATGAAAATGAATTTTTAATTTTACTTCCAACGTGTAAAGAGCAAAATATTAAGGGTGCATGCATGGTGACCATAAGATAGAAAAATTGTTAGGTGACTTTCCCTTTGTGGGAAGAGTCACCAATCTTTTCAGTTGTCACAATCTTTGTGATGAACTAATTTTTCTTTAGTAATTTTCTTTACATTATAATGTGAGATAGATAACAATAGCAACAGTTGAACCCTTTAGCAACGTCGTTATCCAAAACCGTCACTCCAAAGAATTGATAGGATTGCATCTACATAAATTTTAGACTCCTTTTATAATAAAATATAAGTAATAATATAAATATTTTTGTTTATATTTTGTTACAATGGAATACTGTAAAATTTATATAACTTATTCGTGAGATTTAGTTGTAAATACTTAAAAGATATATACATATAGTTGACATATAGATATTATTCAGAGAAAAGATAAGGTCTAAAGAGATAGGTATACATCACCTTGCACAATATTGTATGACATAATTAATATTGATATAGTGTTAGAGCATACTCATTTGGATCATCTATCAAATCATACGTGTTAAGACCAATTAATTGTGTTTGATGTGAAAGATGTATTGAGAAAAAGATAAATCTCTAATTGAAAAGAGATCATAAAACTTTTAAAAAAACATTTTAAGAATATTTATTACTCATATGAAAAGTTTATTGAGACAAGTAAAGCCCTGATATAAAATAAACATATGTTGAATTTATAATGTTTGTTGAAAAAAAAAATTAAATATTTTATAAATAAATTTATAATGTTTGTTGCACCAAAAAATAATTATAATGTTTGTGTGTTATATTAAACTTATTTAGAAATTCTTCATATATCGTATGTTTATATATATATATATATCATCTATATACTTTTTTAATTTTTTTTAAAATATAATAAATATTTTTTATTTTAAAATGAGTAATATTTAAAAAAATTATTTTATCATGAATATTACGTTTAAATTTCAAATTACTTTAATTATTTTTTTTAATTCTTTCTTTTAATTAATATTACTTACCTTATTTCTAAAATATATAATTTAACTTTATCTTTATAATAATAAAAAATACATTAATAGGTATAAAAATAATTTAATAAAATAACGATTTTTTATTTTATTTTAAATATTACACTTTTTAATATATATTAAAAGATATTAGACGATATACATTTAAAAAAGATGAAAGTATAAGATTCGAGTTTTTAAAATTGGTGGCAATATAGTTGGTCACTTTGGAATCTAAATTGACATTCTAGACATTTGTGACCGCAGACATGCCATGATGTCAAACTTTCTGCGGCAACTGTTCACGTTATGCAAGTGAACCTTATTTTTATTTATTTTAAATAAAAAGTTAACCTATTTGATACCTCTATCCATTTCTTTTCCAAAAAAAGCCTCTCCATTGAACTAGATCGTTTTCTTAAATTGTAATTGTAATTTTAATTATTATTTATTTCAATACTAAGTCATTTTGATTTCTACTGGATCATTGGAGATGGCTGCAAGCCATTGGTTATTCAGCTTTTGATGATGGTCAAAGTCACTAGAAATTGAGGGAAGTGGGAGGAAATAGACCCTTTTATTTATTTATTTATTTATTTATTGAAGTTCTTTGATAACATGGCGACGGTTATTTAGTTGTGGAAAATTAGTACGGAAAATAAGTAATTGTTCGATTGTTGCGTAATAGTTCTTATCGACTAAGTGTAAATTCGGCATCGTTGTATGAGTTTGGCACAAGAGCCATACGAGGTTCAACACTTGCAGAATTGGGCTAAGGCGCAATGGCCACTCTCCATTAGGCCTGAATCCAGAAAATATTTAATTTTGGGTTACCAAATATGTGTAGCTTGATAACACAGTTGTTTAAAGACTTTGTTCCAAAGTTTAGGATCACATGATACATACTTTTAAGGCTGACTTGATGTTCGTGATAGAATATATACAAGACATGACAGAGAGTTAGATAAAATTAGGATATGATATGGACAAGATAACACTTATCATATCACGTGTTTGATGCACACACAATAACAAAACATGTAACATTGTTTAAATAACCAAATTAGAACAAAAAGAAGATGATAATGGTTAGTACTGCATGTAGAAACTCTAAAGCGCATGTTTTGCACTAAAATTTATGTTCGATTCATCCCATCAATCAGATACAAATGAGATGAATAGTGAATCACAAATACTTTGAGAAACCTTGATGTGATTTGCACTAACACACTTATAGTACATTTAATAGTATGTTACAAAAGAATACTTCCTACACTTCACTTATATATTAGAGAAGGATAAGACGACTTAGAATGTAGAAAATGAATGAGAAAGTGGTTGATAATAATGGCAAAAAATTTGTGTGTACTTTATGCATGTGTAATGCCAAAATTTATAGAAAATCACATGTCACTTGAGTAAAAGATTCAATTGGTTTGTACCATTATTATTTCAAACAGTTATAGTTATATATTAACTATGCAATTGGTTTATATCATTATTATTTCAACCAATTATAGTTATACGTTAACTGAAATATTGCAACGGTCTAGTGGTAAAAATGTCATCCTTTTTTGCGCGAGCTCGAATCCTAGAGATTGTGTATCTAAGGCATGTGTATCTCCCTCAACTCTAGGTTCAATTCGCTCCAAAATCAGATGCAAATGGGAATAATATCAAATCCCATATACTTTTGAAAACCTTGATGTCTCTCCTCAATTTAAATGCATCTATAATTGATATTTTGTTGTGTTTGTTTGTGTGCAATATTTCAAATTGACTCTAAATAATCAAATTTAACTACTGCTAAAATGATCTTTAGATATTTGAAAGGTACTTTTAATCTTGGTGTGTTTTATAAGCATTTCTCTAAGGACAATTTAGTAGGTTTTTGTAATGTTAACTATGCTTGAGATAAAATAGAAAGAGAAGCACCAGTAGAAGTTGCATTTTCCTTGGTGAGTATATGATCTCTTGGTCAATCAAAAGACACAGAACCATTGCTCCATCTAACGTAAAAGCAGAGCATATTTAAACAGTTAGTTGCAACACTCAACTGTTGTGGATGAAACATCAACTAGAAGACTACTAAATAAACAAGAGTAACATTCATATCTTTTTTTTTTTATAATACTTATGTTATTTGTTTAACCCAAAATCTTATTTTACAATCAAGAGAAATTCATATCAAGATTAAATATCACTTTATAAGAGACTATGCTTAAAAGGATATTGAAGAAATTAAATTTGTGGACATTCATCACCAGTGGATATATATTTTTACCAAACCTCCTGCTGAGAAAATAAATTCAATTTTATAAAAAAAAATTTAAACATTCAATTCATAAAGGACTAGTGTTGCAATCTCTATATGCTTAAACATGTATGTTCTACCTTTGGTCATAATAAACATTGTTTTCCCTCTGAAAGCAAGTTTCGTCTACTGATGACTCTTCATCATATGCATAATTTTTATTGATTTTAGTCTTATTTATCTTTAATCATTAGTTAATTTAGTGAGTTATTTGATATATTTTGTTGATTTTAGTTATTTGATTTAATGAAATGTTTTTGTTCTTATTTGCTTAATTAAGTAGATATTTTTCGTAGTTTTGCGTTGTTATTTTGTTTTAGTGCAGTGCTGAATTTTGGGGAGAAATCAACATGACCTATGTGGAGTATTTCAAACCATATTTGGCGTTGGAGTTGTCCAATTGGAGTCAAACCAAGTTCTAATGAAAGCTAAGATCCATATCTACAACTTTCATGAAGACACTGGAACCAAATTCTGACTCGAAAGATGAGAAAAATGCAAACTACGTCAGACAGGAGATGTTGTGCGCCTGGAGCGCGCCCTGCGCGCCTGGGGCGCATTTCCAGCCTTTCAACACTGTCCAGGCGCGCCCGGAGCGCAAATCCTGCGCCTGGGGCGCGCGACGCGCATCAGCATTTATAAAAACGCAAATTTTTACTGTTTAGGGATCTTTTTTGACTCTTGGAAAGTTGGGAGACTTGTGCCCTAGCATAGAAACTCAAAGACGGCCGTTTCTAACGCCATTGAAGCAGTTTTATCAAGAATCATCCATGAATCATTCTTGTAATTCTTCTTTAATCCTTATCTTTTGTATCTCTGCCATGAGTAACTAAACCCTATTTGTTAGGGATGAGTGTAATCAGATGAAACCCTTATTTTTCTGATTTAATTTCTAGTTATATGAATGAGTTTATTGAATTGTTTTTCTCATCTCTGTGCTTAATGCTTTTTATTGCTTGATCAACATTAAAATGTTCTACGATTTGTATTTTGAAACGGAAGTGGACTTTACGAATGCTTGAGATGAGAAATTCATGAATTTGTAGTCTAGGGATAGATGCAGGTCATGAAACCAATTAGAATATTTGCAAAGCAATAATTTACAAGAGAATTTCTATATGCTAATGCTTAATTCTAATCTTAAATCTACTAAGGAATTAGGGGTTACTTTGGAATTAAAGGTTCTGTCACTAAGACATTAGGGCAAGAATAATAAAGAGAATTCGGTAATAATTCAATAAAGGAATTCAGTAACTAGGATCAAAATAGACACCAAGGTTGGATTCGAAGTGAAACTCATCCCTGACATTTTTATCATTATAAAAGATCAATTTTATTACTGTTGTTAATTTTGTTCAATTTTAGTAATTAAATATAATTCAATAGTAAAACGCAATCCTTGAGTTCGACACTCGGTATTATCGTTTTATTATTAGTTGCAACGATTCAGTACACTTGCTGAAACGCTATCATCTACCTCTAGTAAAATAGACTGATTGGTTAAACATGTATGTTCTACCTCTGATAAATTGAGTTTTCTTCTACCTCTGACTGATTAAAATTCAATTTATTATATGTGTTATATGAACAATTTTCTTGAAAATTGTGTGATTATTTGGTATCCTATCATGTTGTCATTTGTTGTTTTACACGTGTATGATGTGGAACGAAAAGAACACAAGAAAGCGAGATAAGGGAGTTTGAATTGTGTTCTTAAAAAACTTTTTAGGCGACTATACTTAAATTAAAGAAGGTAATGCAGGTGAATGAAATAAGAGTAGAGAGACACAACAATTTATTGTGGTTCACAATCAACACAGTAGCTACATCTAATCCCTTCAACTTAAAAAATATAATCCACTAGATTATAACTGAATCATACCTACACTTGAAAACCTACTAGTCACACTGGCAATATTCAATCTTCTCAACTATCTAGCTTAGTACAATCAAGTTTTTGAGGAAGGTAATAGCTACTAGGATACGTTAGAAAAAAAGGTTTTGGGTTTCTTGAATGAGCTCTCCCAGAGAGTGTTACAAAAGTATTACTTCATAAATTCTCGTAGCACTAATGAAAAAATAGATTGATATTAAGCAAGAATGCAAATGTGCTTTTTCGCTTGTTGCTTGTATGTTGTGTATCTCGTGATTGTGTCTTTTTTTGTTGAGGGAGGCACATGCTTTATAGAGTACGATTAGGGTTCTTGGCTATTATTTTGATTGCAGAAAATAAGAATAATCCATGAAGTTTTGCATCATACGAGAAATGGGGGTTTGAATTGTGTTTTGATTCAAAAACTTAATTAATTTTTTTTAGGAAAAACTGGTGATGTTGAAAACAATAATAAGTAAAACACTAAGAGATAATAAAAGAAACACGGACCAATTTATCCTAGTTCACCATGAACATGATAGTTACGTCCAGTCCTTTCATATAGAAGTATTGAATACATTATTCACCAATGGAATCACAAGTTCACTAAACACCTTCAAGTCAATATGATTTTATTTAAGTTTTCTCAACCTTCTAGAATAGTACGGTCAAGCTATTGAGGACAACAACCACTATTTGGTGAAGTTATTATGTTTAGATTAGGTTAGGAACAAATTCTCACACAAGAGTGTTTACACAAATTGCTCTTAAAATATATTTTTAGGTTTGTCAGCACTTAGAGCTAATACAAGAGATTTTATAAAGTTTGTAATTTGTAATGACATGGATTTTCTGTTATTTTTCGTTGTTGGTCTCTTTATCTTTGTGACAATCATGAATCCTTTTATGGAGAGTTATTTATTTCTTTAGGTTTTCTTTCCGTTGTTGTGATTGCATGAAATCAACATGTGAATTATTAACTCGTATGAAATCTTTTAGAGATATTGCATCCACTTTAAAGGATGGTACAAATCTGTCTTTCATAGAAAATACATGATGACTAGAGGATGATACAATCAAAGAATGTTATGAGTTAGAGGATATGTCTACTATGATGAGCAAATGATGTTGGAGCAAAAACTTATTATCATAGCATTGTCTTTATTAAATCATTGACTTTATATGAGTGTTGATTTTATCAGAGTGTTGACTTTATCAAATGGTCAAATTTGATACCAAGATTATCAGACGCATAATCACCAAGTGAACTTATTTCATAAGATTTGGCAGATGTGCATTTAGAGTGTGCTTTTCAGAATCAATTATATCTCAACAGATATATCAGAGTGTTGTCGTGTCTACTTTTCTTAGCTTGTCTATTCATTAGAGAATGCAACATAAAGACTTTTAAATCTCTCGACAAGAATCTGCACACTAACATAAATTATTAGCATAATAAATTGTTCTTATAAAATAATTTTTATTATCATTAAAACAATTTAGGTTCATTGTTCTTCAAATCAACTTGTGTCTATCAATATCCCCCCTTTTGAAGATAACAAACATCTATTTTTGTGAATAATTTTTTCTTATAATAATGTTATTAAAGTAGAGTTATTCAAAGTAAAATAGTAAAGCTCCTTCTTATAATGACCAAAAAAAGAGTGAAATACAACATTCTTACAAGAAATTGTTCTTACAAAACATACTTCCCGTTTTATCATTAGACAAAAAAAGTGATACATAAATATAAAACACACCAAAAAGGTATAAGAGTGAAAGCTTAAAAAAAATTGTTAAAGAGTGCATAATACAATGAAAGAGTGAATACAATACATACACTACAAAAATAACTAAGGGTAAGAATTTGTCAATCTAGATAAGATTAATTGTAAGGTATTATGAATGGACTCCTGATTCTTGGTTGTTTGTTCCATCAATGCCTCAATTTTAGTTGTTTGTCGATCAAAGTCTTTCTTCTTGAGAAATTGAAATTGATCAAAGTAGGTGCCAAAGGAATGGTATAAGGACCTTCAGAGGTAGACACTACATATCCTAACAGAATACTAACAGGAACATCCAATGAATGTAACTCAAAATGTGGAATTTTTAAAGGAAACTGCAATGGTTCCAAAGAAGCAACCATTAGTGATTCCAGATGAACATATCCCACACGAAAATTGTCTATACTAGATGGATATTTGAAGTAGCAATCAATTGCTTTTTTTGTTTGGTCTCCATGAGAATTTTGAAAATGGAAGACCCAAAGATAAACAATCTCAACAATATGTCTGAATGAACTAGATCTCTAAGCAGCCATATGTATTCTATGTTCCATGCTTTCCTTAATCTAGGTTGTGACAAAAGAAATGATATTGTTCCATTGACTAGAGACTTCATCTGGATCCGAACTTTGAGCATTCAAATTCCTAATCTTGGTAATTTTAACAGTAAGAGAGATAATGGAGGAACCAAGGTTGTGAAAGTTAAAGGGAATGAGGGAAATTAAAGGGGATAGGTCTAAAAGGTATGGAAACATTAGGTGCAGAATGAGGTTGTGTAGAGTTAGAAGTAGGTGAGTCATCTAAGGATGTTTCACATATTAAATTTGTTAGTTTGAGTTGCCATCTCAATGACTATGTGGATATGATCCATAGTTATTGGTTAGTGATGGTCATATGCATATGTAGAAGGGATAGGTGAGGTTGGGTTGGTTGTTTGGGTAGGTGTTGATGGAGGGTTAGAAATGGAAGTTGATGGAGTGAAGGTGGAAAATTCAGTATTGAGGTATTTGTTTGGGAATCAGAGCTAGAAGATTCATGTTTTTGAAGAAAATTTAAAATAAGATTTGGTTCAAATTTATAATTGAAGAAAATCTAAAATAAAATTTGATTAGGATTTGTAATAGAAGAAACTATTTGACAAAGTTGAAAAGATGATATGGTCATGATTTGTAGAAGATTTGATCTACATTTGTCTACAAAAAAACATGAACAATATCAATCTGAAGAATTTACAAATTCAATTTGAACAAAATACGAACAAAATCAATTTGAAGAATTTACACAGTCAATCTAAACAAAATATGGACATAATCAATCTGAAGAATTTACAAACTCAATTTAAAAAAATTACGAACAAAATCAATTTAGAAGAACTGCTCAAATTGGATTTAGAAACAAAGAATTGACTAAAGAACATATTTTCAAAAAACATCTTATTCAAAACTATTTTTGAATAAGATCATTGTTGACCAAATTAGGAATGAAGATACAATTCAAAATCAAACAAAGACTACATTCAAACCCTAGTTTTATCTATAAATAAATACTTAAGTTTGAAGAAGAAAATCATTGAAAATTAGAAAAGAATAGAAGAACTCATAAGCTCAAAACTTGAAATTGATCTTAGAGTTCAAAGAGAGAAACACTTGCCCAAGTAAGAAATATTTTTTAATTGTTTTTTCTTCGAGTGTGACTATTTGGGAAGACTGATTTGGATGGTCAGGTGCTTTGTAATTCAAGGTATTTGAATTTGTATATTAAAGCCTTATGAATGATGAGACTAGATGTAGACAAGTTAGTGGTGAACCATGATAAATCTACGCATCCAATTATTTATGCTTTCACTATTTGATGCCTCTGAATTCGATTGCTTCTACTCCAAGTAAGTCACCAAAACTGAACCTATTTTTTAAGAATAATCAAAAAGTTATCAACTTAGTCAAACATAATTGAACTCCCATTCTCGTGTTTGCACCTTCAACCTTATGTTTCTTCCTCAAGTTGAGGATAACTTTATCCTCATGACTATTTTCATCATTTTCTTCTTTCTTTAACATGGAAGACACTTCGATTACTCTTTTCCTTTTCTTCTCAAACTCTTGAGATTACCCTGGTAGAGGGAAACAAACTGAAGGTGTCTTTTGACTAGAGTGCTACATCCTTAGATATTCTTGAATTACCTCTTTGTTTTCTCCCTCAAATATTGGAGTGAACGAATCTCCAACCATGGAAGGAGTGTCTTGAGATCCACTAGACTATCTTAAGAGTCGTTTATATTCATTTCTTGGTTTTATGTAGTCCTTTACAATAATGAGTCGCATGTTTGATGACAATCTGAATGTTGAACACTGGTGAAAAAGAGCATATCAAGTGTTGTTCCTGAAATGTTCTTCCTACTTTCTCTAGGGCCTTATTGAGAATGTTATCATAAGCATAATTGTGATAAATCTCGAGTAAGGGATGTTCTTGATTTTGCCTGATCTGGAGTTGACGACACAAGACCTCATGCGCTCAAGCACCAAATGTGGAAAATTTGTCTTAATTTTCTGGTAGATGTTGCACATCAATCCCTTACCGTCTATGCTTATGTGATCAACAGAGCCACCTTTTGGTAGAAGATGTCTGATCATAATCTTGAACATCACCCTATATATGGGTTGTAAGAGTATTGATTTGGTGTTAATCTTGGGATCTTCAAAAAGTTCCTTGTTGATTTTAGAAGAACTAATTCTTGACTCGTATTCATTTTCGATTATCATTCATTCATCTAGACATTTGAGATTTCTCCATTTTGTACACATTAACAAACCTCAAGAATTCTTTAACTATAACATCTAGAGTGTATAATTGATCTAGGTTAAAATAATCTAACCATGTAATACTAGAAAAGTCTTCAAAAAATTCAAACCCGTTTTCAGCGAGATTAGTGAAGTCGATATGTAGTTCATTTTGAGTATCAAGTTGATCAATGTTGCATGCCCAAGTTGATCAATGTTTCATACCATAATGTGTGCAGGAAAATATACAAAACTCGAGGCCATAACATAATCCGGGAAAAATTTAAAGAAGTTCGAAGTCTTGAAAAGATATGAATAATGTGGGGAAAGATGTGGAAGTAGTGATTGAAGAGGCAAAAACACAAGAATAGGGTGTTTGAATTGTGTTTTGTTTCAAAAATTTAATTTAAAATATAAATTTAAAAACTGGTAATGTTGAAAATAGGAATAAGTAAGAGATAAGGAAAGAGACATAAACTAATTTATGTTGGTTCACCACCATCACAGTAGCCACGTCCAATCCCTTCACACAAAATGATTTAATCCACCACTCTCCACTAGAATCACAAGTTCGCTGAATATGTTCTGGTCAATTGATCGTGTTCAAGTCTTCTCAACCTACTTGCTTAGTACGTACATGTTGTTGACAACGACAAGTGATATTAGGCCAAGTAACAAAGTGTTTAGCTTGGGTTTGGAACGAATTCAAACAAGAATGTTTAAGCAAACTTTTGATCTCAGAAAATTTCTTAGGTTTCTCAGCACTTAGAGCTAATACATGAGTTTGTAGTTTGAATTAACAGTGATTGTTCTTTTGTTTTTCTTTGTTGGTCTTTCTTCGTAACCATCATGGATCGTTTTATAGAGAGCCATTTTGTCCATTAGAGCTTTTGACCATTGTTGTGATTGCATAAAATCGACATAAGAATTAATAACTCGTATAAAATCTTCAATGATTTTAAATCAACATTAAATGCTTGTCCAAATTTGTCTCTGTCTTAATGGTTGATTCAATGTATCTAGATAGAAAATATATGATGACTTGAGAATGTTACACACTTCTTCAGTCAAGGGTTAAGTTTAATATGATGAGCAAATGATGTTGGTGCATAGACTTCTTACCAGAACGTTGATTTCGTTAGAGTGTTGACTTCATCAACATGTTGAGTTTATAAGAGTGTTGAATTTACCAAAATGTTGACTTTACAAGAATGGTAACTTTATCAAAGGTAAAATTGGATGTGATTAGTATCATATGCAAAATCACTCGAGTGAACTTGTTCAGATTCAGTAGAGGTGTGTTGAGAGAGAGCTTTTAAGAATCAATTATACTTCAACATATGTAACAAAGTATTGTTGTAACTTCTTTGTTTTAGCTTGTATATTCATCAGAGGATGCATGGTAAATATGTTTGAATCTCGTGACAAGAATCTACATATTTAAATAAATTATTAGCACAATAAATCGTTCTCACAAAATAATTTATGTTATCATCAAAATAACTAAATATCATTGTTCTTCAAACTAACTTGGTTCTAAAAATATCTTCCTTTTTTATGATGACAAACATCTATTTTTGCGAACTACTTTTCTTTATAATAATATGATAAAAGCATAGTAAAAACAGTAAAATAGAAAAACTCCCCCTTAATATGAGCATGTTTGAAAAAAGAGTGGAGTACGACATTTTGACAATAAATTTTTCTTACAAAACATACTCCTCATTTTGTCATTAGAAAAAAACCCTGATACATAAATATAAAAGAAACAAAAAAATATATGAGTGGAATCTTTAAAAAAATCATTAAATAGTGCATAATGCATGATAGAGTGAAAGCAATACACACTAAGGGTGTCTTTAGTGTTTGTGTTTTTGATCAAATATTTAAGTTTTTAAAAGCGCATAGCTATAACTGTCTCGTGCATGTATTACAAATAAAGGCAACATGTTTAAGAAAGGGTTTTTCCAATATATATTTAACCAAAGTTTTTATTTATCAAAGGCGGAGGCACAAAGGGTTTTTCACGTCCATTTGATATAAAATAATTTTATTAAAAACTGCAAATGCAAGAAGAATTTTGATTGCTTATAACCTTGCAACATGAGTAAAAGTTTAAGTGTAATCTCTACCTTCCTACTGATTATAGCCTTGGGCTGCAAGTGTAATCTCTATCTTTCAACTTAGGTACAAGATCAAATACATCATTTCTTTTGAATTGATTTAAGTATTCTTGCATGACCATAATCCATCCATCATCTAATAATGTTTTGTCTATTTTTGCACGCTTGATTTCAGATAGAAGTTTGAACAAAGATGTTTTCTTTTTAAATAGATCTGTTTTTTATAGGATTATTTTAATTTCCAATGATTAAGTAGTTGGGGTGTGAAGATTTGTATTTCCAGGTTTACATACATGTAACCTTGACGTGTGGATGGCTCCTCATTATTTGTTCTTGTATTGTCAAGTACTTCTTTTGATTCTTCAAAGGGAAATTTCATTGTTTCCTTTGATTCATTCAGTTCCTTTGGTATTTGTAAATATGCAAATTTTTCATTGAGTTTTGACTTTTTACGACCAAGTTGATTTCTCTACAATCAGTATTTCTTAATTGTATACTATAATGGCTTTAGACCTTTTCTAAGTATTCTAATATGGTAAACTTTTGAGATCGTGAATCAAACTTGCCAAGATTCCCTTTGATTTTAAAAATATAACATGTGTAACCAAATTGAAGAAAATAAGAAATATTGGATTTTATTCCTTGACATTATTCATAAGGTGTCTTTAGAAAATAGGTCTTATGGTGATTCTATTCTAAATATAACATCTAGTGTTTGGCAATATTTATTTCATGAATCATGGTGTGCACAATTTGCGAAAGAGATCTATTTTCCCGTTCTACAAAACAATTTTGTTGAGGTATTATAGTAGAAGCAAATTTGTGTAGAATACCATTTTCATCACATATGTTTTCACAAAATTTATAACACTTTAGGTGACTCATCCTTGTGTCTATGGAACTTTACCCATGCCCACCTAGAATAGTTATAAAAATAACAAGTCTATGTTTTTTTACCACTAATAGAGGCAGTTTTTACTGGACCAAATAAATCAAAGTGTAAATGTTGAAATAGGCTAGAAGTGGAAACTACATTCTTCAAAGCAAATGATGATTTAGTTTATTTACTAAAGAACATATGACTCAAATTTTAAATTTGACAAACATCCAATTAGGTCAAGTCTTTTCAACTTTGAGATTAATCTCAAATCGACGTTTCTCAATCTCTTGTGCCAAATTAATTGTTCTTTATTCACTGACATGAGACACTTCACTTCTTATTTTTTCAAATCTAATAAATTTAATTTGTAAATATTATTTTTTATCTGACCAGTAAAAATTATAGATCCACATATTTGACTAATTAAACTATACAATTTTTGATTGAAGACAATATGTTAACCAATGTCACTTAATTAACTTATGCTTAGTAGGTTATGCATTAGTCTGTTTACTAGTAGAATATTTTGAATAGAGGGGTTGAAACCAAATTTAGATTCAAAAGAGGTAAAATAGAGTAGAACTCAAACCTCAGATGTTGTGTGCTGAAACGCATATGCCTGCACTAGGGGTGCATTTATGCTTTATTGACAATCTATTTTTGTCCCAAAAGCACATGAAATGCATAAAAGTGTGATGTTCATCAATCTTTAGGGATCGTTTTGGTTGTTTTAAGAGTGGAGACTTGACCTTAGCTGATAAAACTCAAAGGAGGTTGGTTCTAACACCGTTGAAGGAGTATTTTCAAGAGTCATTCATGAATAATTTTTGTAATTATTCTTCAATCCCTATCTTTTGTTCATTTGATACGAGTAACTAAACCCTTTTTACTATGGATGAATTTATTGAATTATTTTTATCCTCTATGTGCTTAAAGCTTTTTAATTTTTAATCAGCTTCTTCTATCTATTTAACAATTTGTATTTTGAACCGAAGTGAACTTTACGAATTTTTTAGATGAAAAATTAATGAGTTTATAGTCTAGGAATAAATGCAGATGCATGAAACCAATTGAGATATTTTTAGAGGAAATAGATCAAAATAAGAATTCTTGTACATTCAAGTTTAATTCTAATCTTAAATCCACTAATAAATTAGGAGTTACTGGAACTAAAGGTTTTGTCACTAAGGAATCAAGGCGAGATTAGTAAAGAGAATTCAATAATAGTTCAATAAAGAAATTCATTGATTCTGATCAAATTAAGACCAATGTTGGATTCAAAGGAAAACTCATCTTTCTTATAATAAAAGTTCAATATTATTATATTTGTTAGAGTGAACATTATTCTGTCAATTCAAAAATATTTTGTTCATTTTTAGTTATTAAATATATTTTTATAGTATAATGAAACACATGTGTTCGATACTCGATTTTACCATTTTATTATTAATTGCAATGATTCAGTACACTTGTTAAAATTGATATCACAAGATCTGATAGATCAATTAGATGCTACAAGCTTTACCTTATTTTCTAAATTGATATACACACCCGCACTCGGCCAATCACAACAACAAATGTATTAGACGATTCATATTTCACCCATAACACAAATACACATTCATATATAAACGATTTAGATGTAATGGTCAAGATTCATGATATTGATGTAAAAAATACCTTACTTTCAATATTTGATTTCAAATTTCCACCGACCCAAAAATAGAGTTGTTTGCACTATAATGATCTATATTTTGCTAGGAGTCCAAAACAATATCAACAAAAATTATTGACAATGCAAAGAAAAACAACACCTCAAATAAATGGTTTTGAAATCAAACATAATGGTTTATACATCATAGGAAAAACGTACAAACAAACCAAGTCGTAGAATGATGTTTGATCAATAATTTTGTGGTGTGTTAATATTTATTTTTTCTATCTTTATAAATATGTTGTGTAAGTATTTTTTTTGTTTGTCTATTTATTTGTACATGTAGAAAAAATATTTTACTTTTTTTTACAAAAAGAAAACAACATTAATTCAATTAAATTGGTAGAGTACATCAAATACAAATACAAATTGAACATCGTTAAAAAGGAAAAAAATGAATATGTGAACAAACTCACACCATCCAAGTTAATAGCATAAAATGATACAATGCCTATGAATAATGTGACATAATCAAAGTGACTGAAATATTAATGTCTCTGAATTTGCAACTTTGTGACTTAGTCATTGGTTGAATTAGTAATTGATTGAAATTGATTTGTTAATTTGAATTAAATGAACGCAACAACAAAATAAGAAATCGAATGAACATCATATCAAGATAGAAGTCAAACAACATCAAATGATAATGTTAAAATCACGGAATATACAAAATAAAAACTTGATCGATGTGAAAATATTATGTTTTATATATATATATATATATATATATATATATATTATATTTTCTATAACCTTTTTCAAAAATTTGTAATACTAATACTATTTTTGTACCACATCGTAAAGAATGTACAAAACCTTTGGACAAAAAATATTTGATGCTAAGGTGCATTGTATTGAAGGAAAAAAATTTAGCACCTATGGATATGGATGACAACACTATCTCGCAGACACGGTTAACAATTGAATTCGTCATAATTTGGACGTAGAAAATCTGTTTTGATTTGGTATGTGTGCAAATTTTTTTTCGAATTAAAACTCCGGGTCAGGGACAAGTTCCAAAACCTGATCATTAGTAAAATTATTGTTATTTTTAAATATTTACATATGTAAAATTATTGTCTTATATAAACATGCACATATTTAATATTTTTTTAAATAATAAATATTAAATAAAAACTATTTTTATTATATTAAATAATAAATATTTTTAAATTATTATTTTATATATATGAATGAGTGTTGAGAGGAGAAATTTGAACCGCGTTACAGACAAGAATAAAGACTTAAATTTCACAATCAACAAAAATAGAGATAGATGTAAATTTTCTCCAAATAATTAAGTACAAAAGTGGACGAACACGATAAAGTTTGTACTTTCAACTAAGTAATTGACACTTCTAAAATTCATATTTTACACGGAATTCTATTAGTTTGTTATCAAAGAAGATAAATAAGAACAGTGGACTCGACATCTCTCCAATGGAATTTCCACACATTCACTCAGTTGAATATTAAATAATACTTCAATTGATTCAGATTTAAAATTAGTATTTTAAAATAAAAATATTAAAATTTGTAATTTTATAAATTATATAATTAGGTTCAGACAACTACTAATATCTTTAAATGTACGAGTGCATCAAAATATTGATAACATCAAATCTAATTTAGAAAACAATGTTGATTGTAAAAAATTGTGTATGAATTATCACCTCTATTAAAATCAATCACATATATTTCATTAATTTTTTAATATTAAGTTTCACTTAATAACTTGAGTATATTTGATTGATTTTAATTAGTTGTGGATAGTTTATCTACATTTTTTCGAAAAAAACTTTGAAAAATATTACTTTCTTTGTTTTATTTTAAATTTATCATTTTTGTCAGTTTTAAATTATTTATTATTTTTTCCATTTTAAATTATTTATCATTTTATAATATTAATTTTTTTTGTCACAAAAATATCTTATCTATTATATTTTAACTAATCAAACTCTTCTGCTAACTACAATCAATAAAAATATTTACATAAATAAAATTTATTTTATTAGTTAAATTTATAAAACTAATTATTTTCATAAAACCGTACAACTCAAATTAGATTATTAAAAAATTAAACTAAGAGAGCACAAACTGTCTCACACTTTAAACCATTTTGCTTCTATTTGAACCATCAATTGTTGACCAATTAGGTTTGAGTTTCCCATAGTTAAATTTGTCTACATGAGAGGGAGCCACTACCTATGTTGCTGCCACTAACCCCGTAATGGGTTACTTTATAAACAGTTTAATAGTTAATGATTACGAAATTGTTGACATTGATAGAAGATAATTTTTTCTAACTTTACTCAGATGACTATGAAAACATTAGTGAAATTAATTTTTGGTTGTGGATAATTTTATACTATTCATTTTTTTTGTTTTTTATGAAAAGGTTTATACTATACTTTTAGATAAGTTATATATCGTTTGTTGACATTTACACGTAAACGAGGCTTGCACATATATCTATGACAAAAATTAATGTAGAATATTGTCTCTTTTTGTAAGATTTTTTTGTGTAAAGTTTATTTCTCTTAAATAAGTCCTTATTCAAATTTCAACAAAATTTATTTAGTTTTTCATACAGAATTAAAAGACTAACTATTTTTATCTCTCTTAATAATTAAAGAATAATTTTAAAAAGACAATATGCATTATTTGGTATAATCGAATTAATTTGATAAACAATAATATTTAATTTTATTTTGATGATAATTAATTAAATCATAGAATAATTTAATTCATAATATTTGATTGAGTGTACTACACTAAAAATGAGTAATAACATTGTTTTTTTACAGCGTTTGTTGGAAAGAGTGTCGTTGTTACATGTATTAAAAAAATATAGAACGTTCATATAATCTCTTAGACAACGATTTTTTGACAAGCGATGTTTTAAGTCTTATAAACAAAATTTGGTAAACTTTAGACAATGTTTTTTCAAAAAGATGTCTAAGGTCTTATATTAAAAAGATGTCTTAGGTCTTATATTAAAAATTAATTTTTGGTGAATCTTAGACATCACTTTTTCTGAAAAAGTGTTGTCTAAGGTCTTATATGATAAAAATATTTTAGGTGAACATTAGAGAAAATAAATTTAAAAAAAAATGTTTTTTAAGAATTTATAAAAAAAAAAAAAAAAATTAGTGTATCTTAGACAACACTTTGATCACGAAATGTTGTCTAAGGTCTTAAAAAAATTAGAGAGAGAGGAGATAGAGAGATATATAAAGAAAGGAGGAAAAGAGACATAAGAGAGCAGAGAAAGAATGAGACCTAAGAGATTAGAAAGATAGATAGGTATAAGAGGGAGAGGTGAAAGAGAGGCAGCGAAGCACAATCAATATAAAGAGAAATGGGGAGAGACATAACAGAGTATATAGAGATTGTCAAGTGAATTCAAGTTCCTTAACAAGTGCAAGGTTGTGTTTTTTTTAGATGTTGTGAACTATCGGTTGTGCAATGTTTAAAAAAGTTGAAAAATTCTTCTAAGATAGAAGACATTCGACGTAGTTATCAGATTAATAATAAATTAATATAAATCGTCATGTAAATTTTTTATCTTTCTCTATTGTGCTTATTTGTTCTGCATCTATGAAATTAAAATCAGTTTTCAACAAAATCAATTTTGTTAAAAGATTTCAAACATTCTTTTATATAATTTTTTTAAGTGTTTACAACTTAATATTTGAAAAATATTCTTTGATAAAAGTTTTAAAGATAAATTATTTTAAACTACAATGTTACCTCCTTTGAGTTTATTTCTTTTGTTTTTATCGATAGTTTCCAATAATTTCCTAATACTAGGTTCCATTAAGGGTGTTCATGGGCTGGGTTAGCTTTGGTAAAATTCAATATATGAAACAATCAAGCTCGAGCTAGACCTACCCTATTACGAGATAGTTTTGATGGGATTGCGGGTCATAAAAGATTTTTTTTTTAAAAAAAATATATTCAAATTTAATTACTTGAACAATACAAAAATCATAAAATCATATGACAACATATCATTTAATACTTAAATGACATCTACAAAAACAACAAAATCCTTAAATTAATTAAATTAACAACAAATCATCATATAAAATTCAGTAACTAAATTATAACTATACATCTATAATAAATAAAATAAACAAAAATATATATGTCACGTTAATGGATTGAGTTCACACGTTCAAAATATCAAATTTACTACCCAAACATCAATAGGTTGATTCCAATTAAACCCAAATTTTTTAATGAGTCGAATCAAAACACATGATAAATTGATTTGGGTGATTAAATTTGTGAATTTATTTGTACTAATCACTCCTAGATTCCACACTCTATACATTAAAAATTACTTGAAACATGTGTAACTATACACAATCATAACATGTGACATAATATATTAAATGTAAATAAATAATTTTTTTATTTAAATATTTTTTTAAAAAAAAAAAGTCACCAAAATACCTCACATTAAAAAGTATATATATATATATACCAAAATCTCTTGCTTTTTTCATCTTTAAGAGGTCGCATCCCAGCGACTACGTGAAGGGATTTTGTTTTGACATAGTAGGAGGTTGCATCTCCGGAATGCGACTATATACAAGTCTTTAATTATTTTTATTTTTTATTTTTTATTTTAACAATTGAATAATTATTATGTAACAAATTAAAATAATAAAAATATTTAATAAAATAAAATTATGTTAACAAAATCAAATAGAATACATTAAATTGAAGAAAAAATATGGTTAAATAGATGTGTCAAAATAAATAATGTATTATATTATTTTAACAATACCCTCTTATTTAACAGATGAATTAGCTATTTAATTTTATTTTGTTAACATAGGAGAGAGTTGTTAACAAAATAAAATTAAGTTAATATAATAATATAAAACATTATTTATTTTAGTACATTTATTCAACCGCATTAAATTTAAGGTATTTTTTTCTTAAAATTAATGTATTTTGTCTGATGTTATTAATATAATTTATTATTTTTTAATTATAATTATTTTTAATAATTTTTATTTATTAGATCCAGAGAAAAAATAGGAGAAAGTTATTAATAAAATAACGGTGTTGTTAAAATAATATAAATTTTTTCTACAAAATATGATGGAGTTTTTGTAGATTCACTTGTATTTTTTTCTTCAATTTAATTATTTTATTTAATTTTATTAATATAATTTTTTAAATATTTTTATTATTTTAAATTTATTAAATAAAAATTATTCAATTATTATAAAAAATAAAAAAGATTAAAAAACCGTACATAATCACATCTCCGAAATACGGCAACTAAGTGCATAAAAAAAAAAAAATTCTTCATCGCAAATCGGAGACACGATCTCATAAATGTGAACAAGGACATTTTAATAAATATTTTTGAATGTAAAGTATTTTGGTAACTCTTAAAAAAAAATATTTAAATAAAAAAATCAAATAAAGAAGAAAGTTTCTTTAAGATCCCCTTTCAAATTTTTTGTGTAATAACACTACTAGAGTTCATCAGTAGTAACTTCAAGTAATCTTGGCCTATAGGATTTCAAATTCATTTTTATGATAGTTATATTTCTCACTTTGTTCAACTACTATTTTTTTTATTTTTTATTTATCCCCATATAATTGATTGCATTATTATATGCTATAAGTTAATTTATCCGTCATGATCAATCTACTATATTTTACTAATTAGAACCTATATGTATAATAGTTAAAACAAAAATCGTAATTAATTTTTTTTTCTCTTTCTGCATTCCTTATCCATATAAAAACCATATATATATATATATATATATATCACTTGACTTCTAGTTGTCGTCATTTTGTTTCCTTTTTCTCTTTTTGCATGATTCGAAGGGAAAAAATATCGTCATCTAAGTAGGAAAAGGAATCCAAGAAAATTGGTGT
This sequence comes from Cicer judaicum, assembly GCA_037974835.1. NCBI lineage: Eukaryota > Viridiplantae > Streptophyta > Magnoliopsida > Fabales > Fabaceae > Cicer > Cicer judaicum. The sequence goes on from JBBPBS010000749.1 coordinate 1,947,979, forward strand.
CTATGGCACACCCTAGCCGTCCATGAGCTATGAGATATTCTATGATGATTGTGATCAATAAATAATATTATTAAAAATATATTTAATATTAATATTTTGATAATTTTCATAAATATTTCAATTTATTTTATTAATTAAAATTTATATAAATTCTATCAAATTATACGAGTTATTAATTTAAAAATTATTAAAATTTATATAAATTTTAATTAATAAAACGACTATGTTAAAAATTGTGTGGTTATAATTATTGATATAAATAAATATTAAAACATGCCATTTGCGTCTTTTCGTCGCAACAAAAAGTTGTTGACTCCTATTTGCGGCTATTCAATTTCATAGTAAAGTAGTCAAAAGATTACGTTTTGATTTGAAATTTGAAGGGTATATCCAAGATCCCTATCTAGATGATATCCCTTTGATTACATTTCTTTTCTAAGTACTCCTACAAGGTAAGAACATTTTCCAATCTCTCTTACTTTCATTAAATTTATACATATAATATTGTTTAGTAACTAATGTGTCTTGTCTCTCAAGAGGGCTAGGTTCATCTCACTCATCAGTATCTAGTTATTGGAGTTTTTAAGTAAAATATTTGTCTCAAAATAAATGTTATTGTCATTATTTGTTATTTTATTTATGTTTTAAATTATTTATTATTTTATAATATTGATATAACATTAATTAATTTTTCAATCAATATATCTTTATTTATTATATCATAAATCATCAATCTTATTTAATAATTATAACTAATAAGGGTATTTGATTAAATAAAACTTATTTTATCATTAAATCAATAATATTAATTATTTTTTTAATTAAGAATTGTATATACTTTAAATGACACATTTAAAATGAGACACAAAGAGTAGTTACTAAATGATAGTGTGATTTTTTTAAAAGTACTAGAAACAGTCTCTTTCCAATACCCACGGTTCCATAGGGTGAAATTGATAAGAATTTCATCACTTTACGTGAGAATCATTTCTAAAGTGCGGTATCCATATTGATTTTATCAAATAAGAGAGCGAGTCTTGGAAAGAGATTGTTTCTAGCTTTTTCTTTTTTACCCTTAATCTTCATGTTTTGATGATACTTAAACAATAGAAACCATGAGATTAACTATTCATTTGACGTTTGTTTAATTGTACAAAGAATACATCGAAAAAAACAAATTCAAAGAAAGAGATGGGTTCATTTGATAATCAACCTTCTAGTTAATATCATTTGATGACATCACACTCTTAAATAGGTTGAAAGAAAAAGATTTAACATCATTTGATGATTCTTCATCTAAAGTCCAAAAGACCGTTGGTTCAAAGAAGCTCAATATGTGTCTACACAACGATGTTTGCATTTAGTGATGACGTTGACTAATATGAGTGAAGTATCAGATGATGGGTATATCATAAGCACTTCTAAATGATGTAAAAGTCTAAGAAAAGAGATTTTGGGATATTTTTTATCTTTTGAATTGAGGAGAACTAGGACACTAAAGAGAAAACAGGCAAATACTCAAAATACAAGAGACGCGTAGAATATCGAAGAAGTGGAGAACGCCGAATAGAAAGAGAATGTTGAGAAAGATTCAGAATGCATGAGGCAATGAGGAAGACGGCGAAAAGGATGAGAATGTCAAAGAGAAAGAGATTACAAGGAATCACACAAGAATGCAAGAAAATGCAAGATTCACATAAGTTTTTGTTTGTGAACCCAAAGAGAGAGATAAAAATTTGGGGGATACTTGGGTATTTTTTTATTTAGGGGAAAAAGAGAAAAAAGAACAAAATCAAAATATAAGGAGATATACCAAAATGTGTGTGCAGTTCATTTTTGCTAAAGTGGGAAATAGATAAAAGCAAAAATCTTAACTTAGTCACAATTAATTTTCTCTACAGTCAAGTGAATAAGGACAAAACAATTGTGACTAAACGTCGATTTTGTTGTAATATATATATATATATATATATATATATATAAAGTAAATATATATATGTTTAGAGGAATAAATTTTGAATTCACCTAACCTAAATGAACTCTTTTATCAATATATGGAGGGAAATGTAAGTGATGGTATGTGGAGTACCACTTACAATCTTACTAAAATATGTTACTAACTAGTCATAAAAAGTAGGAAGACATTTTTTAGTAGAAAATGACAACCCATGTATAGTAGGTATGTATTATGATCTTACTAAATTGGTATGTATTCTACCAATTTATGACATACACACTTTAGCTAGTTGCTTGAGAAAAGACCCAATATGTTTGAAGAGTATTGCAAGGAATATGATATTAAGCTACTTTTGATATACAGTTTTAAAGACACTTCAACATAATGATGTTGTAGAGAGAATGAATCTTACTATTAATGAAAGAATTAGGTATGTCTAGCTTGAAAAGTTATCCAAAGCCTTTTGGGTTGAACCAATTAAAATTATGTTTGATATGATGAATCTTTCTCCTTTTGTTCCAAAGATTGATAAAGTTTCAAATATAGTGTGGACAAAGAAAGATGTAGGGTTTTTACGGTAGAACAATTGATTCTAGTGGCTTTTACTCATATTAAAAGAGATGAGAAGTTTAAACTTGATAACAAATTTAAACAATATATCTTCCTAGCAACCAATGTGTCGGTCAAATCGCCTCTTTTGTCCATTTATGTAAGTCAATGATAATACAACTATATTTGGATGAAAAAAATTCTACACGAGAAAAACATCTTAAATGAATCGATTGACTTACACTACTTAAGGAGTGATTTATTAGTGTGTAAAGTGTGACCAAGAAGTAAGAAATCTCACAATAAACGCTAAAGTAGATATTGAATAATATATACGATTAATGTTACTCATATATCTAATATCTTAATTTGGTTAAATTGTGGTTTCTAAACCACTTAAAAGAAACTCTTAATCCAACATGATGATGTCAAATATTTGAAGAATCATCATGATTCAACTTATTAGTGTATCTCTTATTTTTACACAACAATTACAACCATTATATCATTATAATTTTTATATTGATAGTCAATCACAATCGATAAATAGTTAAATATATTCAACTTTTACTATATTTACCGCTAAAATAATACTTATGAATAGTTGTAATGGACCAACATTTAAAAAACACTACAATATTTTTGCTTTTTAAGAACATTTGAAAAATATTGTCAAAACATAGAAAAATATTGTCAAATAGAATAGGCAACATTTTTCATGCGTCTCATATGCGAACGTTGCCTATTACTTTTGGCAACATTTATTTTGCACTTTTGGGCACACTATTTATAAACGTTGCCTAAACTATATGAATAGGGAACAATTTTTCAACGCATCTAAGGCAACATGTTTTAATTGTTGTTGCAACTGAAAACAATTGATAAATGTCGCCTTAAAAGAATACAATTAGAACATTAATAAAATGTTGCTAGAGCATATAGGCAACAATTTTAAACTGTATTCATATTATGTAGTTACAATTTTTATTTTTCTATTATTTCAATATAAATCATAAACTAGACATTATGCTATTATTTTTTAATAAATTATTTTATAAACTTAATAATTTAATTACATACACAATTATTTTAATTTTAAATCTTCTCTTTTATTTTACTTATAATAATTATACATAACTCAAAAGAATTGAATGAAGGAAAAGATGCTTGAAATTTAACACAAGTTATTAACTAAGCTGTATTCAAATACATAGTACATAGTAAGCAAAATGTCATAACATAATATATAAATTTTAGCACTTTAAAGTAAAAGTCTAGCAAAATAACAAAATATAGTTTCTTGAAGTTTTGACGCTTCAATTAAGTACAAGCCTAACAAAAAACATCATCCAAAATCATCCATAAATTCATCATCCAACTCATTCAAGTGCATCTTCCTCAGATTCATTATCTATATCGTACATATCAAATTCATCATCTTGAAACTTATCACCTACATCGTCATCTTGGAATAATTCATTATCATTTTGACCATCTCCATTGATGTCTTGCTGCATAAAAAAAATAATAAAAACAAAATAGATGATGAATCAGTTTCCAACTAAACGATGATACAAACTGAAACCAAAATTCAGAATATGTTTTCACTCTCAATTTCACTCTTATAACAACAATAATTTAGATAAAGCTCAATTACAACAACAACAATAACAATTGCTATATATGATTACCTTTTCAAGACATGGAGCATGAGCTGATGTAGAGGAATGCATTTGTGCTGTAGCCTGATTTGGGGAACCATTAGCATCACCATGAGAAAATCCTAACAAATGTTCTATTGATTCCATATTAATTTGAGGATTGCAATGTTGCATTAGAGTTTTGAAAGCATGTTGCAATTTACCAATCTTATCTTCAAAATTTTCCACTAAGAATGAGACCTCTTTATTGTGTGCTTTTTTCAAAGCATTTATCTCCTCCTTCCGCTTTAAGGAAGTTTTAGTTACGTTTCTCCCATAACAACGTACCATGCCAGGACGCTCTTTTCCAAAAATAGCTTCAAATGCTTCTGTATCACTTTCTTCATTTTCAACCATTTCTTGTAGTTGAGACTAGCAAAAATTACAGGTAATTATTATTATCTACTATTATAAACAATATTTTATGAAAACGTTGAGTATATGTAAGTTATTGTAACAAAATCTTATAACTTACAATTACTTTTTCAATTTCTACATCCAATGATTTTCCTTTTCTTCCTTTCCGAGTTTCAACAAAAATTTCTGCTTGAGTAGGCTCTCTTTTTTCCTTTGCAAGCTGCACAAATAAAAAGAATTCCAAAACAAAACAACTTATGATTTAACACAACAAAATTTGAAACTATATATACCATAAGTAAAGGATGAAAAATATTTACAAATTTTTCACGAGCTAAAGAGAATTTCTTGGGACCAATTCGATGCACCCATTTTAGTTGAGCTCTATTTCTAGTGTTCCTTTCGCCGATTTCCTGCATTATAGTTGAATGAATTACTACAGTAAATTTTACTTACATATATATTATTATACATAAAATGAGACATAATACATAAGATAATTATTAATCTTACTTGTATAGGTTTTGAATTCCAATATTCACAAAGCTTCCTAAAATGAGATTCTGGCACCTTTGGAGGACGATGTTTGAGTCTATCGGTCATGTTGGAATACTTCAAAAAATGATCCTTCTTAATTTTGTGCTTATATCTTCTCCATGCATCTCTAACGGTAGTCTCAACCCAATCTCGTGCTTCAATCGGCAAGACAAGCTTTTGCTACGAAAATTATTAGATAAAAAACATCATGAAATCAATTATTATTTTTTAATAACCATACATTCAAATTGACACATACATTAGTATATCTCCAGAAGTGTCTTATATTTTTATCGTGCATTCCTGACCAATTTGTGTATATCAGAGGACAAAATGTTGAGTTCCTAGCCAATGTTCCTAAGAAAAGGCTCAAGTCAGATACTATTTTATCACTAGGCCCAATAGGTTGACCATCCTCATTAAAGATTACTTATTCTCGCTCTTCCAAAGTTCTTCCATGAATCCTTTTGCACAAGGTTTTCCTGCGAGTTTTTCTTTTTGATGTTCCTATATCACATATTTGTAACAATTATATACACTACATGTACAGAGATCATTATCATGAAATTCAAAAAATAATTTACCTTTTTGTCCTTCTCTATTTTTGTCTATCTCGTCTTCCTTGATATCTTCTACAGCTTGTGCATTATCTTCCATAACTTCTGGTTGTCGTAAGTCTTCTCTTCTTTTTTTGCTTGATAATGGCTTATTTTGAGTTGCTTTAAGAGGTTGACTTGATCTCGAATGAATGTTGTTGCATAGTTTTTCTCCATTGTCTAACTTGGTTGCCTCCATTTTATTTGAATTTTAAAGTTCTATAAAATCATCAATCAACATTGATGGACATGTTGGCATCTTCTTTGCCTTTTTAGGGCATTGAGTTTTTGACATCATTGTTTCCAAAGAAAGATTTGGTTTCTCGGATTAGTTATTCTTAGTAAGAATAAAGATTTTCTTTCCAACTGTCTTTTCCATCTTTTGAATTTTCTCTTTATTATTATCTGGAAGATTCTCACGAGATCGTTTTTTCAGCATTCCTAGTTTCAATATTATGTCATCAAAAAAATATCTTCAAAAGAATAACCAAATTTAAAGTTGATAAAATATAAAAAATAAAAAGATTACTTACCTTGTTCAACTTCTTTGTCTCCATGTGCAATTTGCTTGTCATGTTTCCATCAATATTTTGAACCATTTCTCTATTATTTGCATGAACATGCAATGCATTGATTGTAGCTTTCCCATGAGTTCTTTTGTTTGGTGTTTCTAATTTTAATGAAAATTCATCAAAATATATTAAAATTTCAATGTATATATAAAAATATAAAAGTAGTATGCATATAATAAATTAAAATAATAATATTTACCTTGTACAACTTCTTTGTCACCAAGTGAAGAATCTTTCATAACTTGTGATGGCCCAATCTTAAGTCTCTCCATTTTCTTTGTAACAATGTGTTTGTCTCGTTTTCCATCAATCTTTTGAATTCTTTTTCTATGTGTTCTTTTTTTTGGTGTTTCTAATTTTGTAGATGATTTATCAAAAAAATATTAGGAATATTATCTATAAGAAATCCAAATAAAAAATAGTACATATGTAATATTATAAAATCTAATCATGAAACAAGAATTTGTTTTACCTTCTACAACTTCTACAATCTCTTGAACCATTTCTCTATTATTTCCCTGCAATCTCTTGAACCATTTCTCTATTGGTTGAATTTCTTTGCCAACTCAATGCTTGATCTTGCTTGGAAAGGAAAATCAGAACTTTTAGTAGCAGTTTGACCAATCTTTCTAAGAGATCCACCAGCTTTTACAACTCTTACTTTTTCCATTGTGGCTAACGATGATGAACTACAAACAAAAAAACATAAATATTATATAAATTATACAATATATTAACTAAGACAATGCAGGGTGAAATAATATTGATCAACAAAGACGGAAAAAAACATATTAAATACTATACCCAATAATAATACATGACTTAATCAAAACAAGAATCATCAATGGTTTCATCTTCACGTTCAAAACTTGTATCATCATCACTCTCATGTTCTTCTTGTTGGTTATGAAATTCTGAAAAAGGCATTTCAAAGATATCATTCGATACGTCTTTCCTAACCAATTCTACTTCACAATCATCCTTCGATATATCAAGATTTGTTGAAATATCGTATTCTTGGACATTTGAATTAAAACATTCTCCCATGTCAAATGAATCCCTTGGAAGTGCCTTCAAAACATAGTGTCTATTTTTGTTAAAAGGATCTTCAATAAAGAAGCATTGTTGAACTTGAGATGCCAAGACAAATGGATCATTTTTGTAGCACTTTTTGTTAGAGTAAACACATGTCAACTCGTATTTGTCTTCTTCAGTCACAAACCAATCACATTTGAACAATACATATTTTAGTTGACCATAGTAATCTAACTCTATGATATCTTTTACTGCTCCATAGTAAGTCACACAAATCTGTTCGGGATTCTCATCTCTTGCATTTCTAAGAACTTGAGTTACTACTTCTAATGTGACTCCACTATTTTGTGTCTTAAGCCTTGCTTCACGTTTTCTTGTATGAAATCTGAATCCATTGATAACATAACCAGAATACCTTCTAGCAACATTATTTGGCCCCCTAGACAACGCCTTCAACCAATCAGATACTTCTTCATCCATAACACGTGTTTCAAACCATTGAATAAAATCTTCTCTTTGATTATTAGCTTTACTCAACTTACTTCTTTTTTGATGATTATGAACATTAACATCATGCTCTCTACAAAAATAAATAACTAATTTTTCAATGCAAAAGGAAAAAAACTAAATTTAAGAATGAAATATTGTAGCAATTAAAAGATTGTACCTAATGTATTCTTGCACTTCATCACAATTGAATAATATGTAACCATGAGCTTGGTTTTGGGACTTATGATCAAGAGAAATTATACAATGTATTTCTGCCCCCCAATTGGATGACCTATGCTTGGAATGCCATCGTTATTTCTGTCGTTCTATTCATCCTTGAATCTACACGACTAGACAAATATCTTGAACAAAATGTTAGTGATTCTTTAACCAAATATGCTTCAACGATAGAGCCCTCTAGACGACTCCTATTACGAACAAAAGTTTTTAAATCACCCAAATATCTTTCTATATAATACATCCATCGAAATTGAACTGGTCCACCCAATCTAACTTCATTTGCAAGGTGAATTGGTAAGTGGACCATTATGTCAAAGAAACTTGGAGGGAAGATACGTTCCAATTGACAAAGTGTTTAAGCAATCTCTACTTCCAAGTGATCCAAAGTTTTCACCTCTATAACCTTTTGACATAAAGACCGAAAAAAGGAACAAAGTTGAATCAAAGGGATGGTAACTTGATTAGGGGTAATCCCTCTTATTGCTATTTGCAACAAGTAATGCAGTATAATATGAGCATCGTGACTCTTGTACCCATGAATTTTTCCCTCTTCAACTTGAACACAACGAGAAATATTAGAAGCAAGGCCATCAGGAAGTTTTACTGCCTTAAAAACACAACAAAAAATAGATTTCTCATGCTTTGTTAGGGAGAAACATGCTTTAGGAATTTGAGTTTTCTTACCATCATTTGTTGCCTTCAAATGGAGTTTTTTTCTAATCCCCATATCTTGTAGGTCCAAACGAGCATTTGCATGACCCTTTTTCTTCCCTTCAATCTCCAAGAGAGTCCCGATTATATTATCACAAATGTTCTTCTCAATGTGCATTACATCTAAATTATGGCGTAGAGAATTATCCTTCCAATATGGTAATTACCAAAAGATGGATTTTTTCTTCCATGGACCAAACCTTTTTTTCATTTCTTTCTTCTCGCCCAATACATCGGGAATGTCTTGTAAGTCTTTTAAAATTCTTGTTGTATCTAACAACATGGGTTGAGACCTATATTCGGGTTTTCCATCAAAAGATGTTGCATTTGATCTCCAAACATGATTTGAATCCAAAAAGACTCGATGACCTATATAACACATCTTCCGACTATGTTTTAAGTAAGTTGAAGAAGTCTCATGATTACAAGTTGGGCAAGCAAACTTCCCTTTAGTGCTCCAACCAGATAACATAGCATATGCAGGGAAGTCGTTAACAATCCACAAAAGAGTTGCACCCATCTGAAATGATTGATTTCTTGAAATGTCATATGTTTCTACACCAACATCCCATAATATTTTTAGCTCCTCAATAAGTGGCTGCATATAAACATCAATTGCATTTCCGGGTGATCGTGATCCAGGAATAAGTAGCGACATCAAACAATTTTCCGCCTTCAAGCATAAACTTGGTGGATAATTATGTATAGTTAATACGATAGGCCATGTGCTATGTGAAAGACTCATAGTCCTAAACGGATTAAACCCATCACTCGCTAACCCAAGCCTAATGTTATGAGTTTCAAGAGCAAAATCTTGATGTTTTGTGTCAAATTCTTTCCATGCTTGGCCATTAGCTAGATGCCTTAACCTACCATCCCTTGAACTCTCTTCAACATTCCACCTCAACGTGTCAGTTGTCTTTGAACACATAAAGAGTCTTTTCAATCTTGGAATCAAAGGAAAATGTCTTAGAACTTTAGCGGGAACCTTGTGAGCTTTTTTAGATTCATCAAGATCCTTATCAACTTTGGGATACTCAATCTACCTTGAGGCTCCACAATGATGACACGAGTCATATTTCTTGTGCTCTTTCCAAAACAACATGCAATTGTTAGGACATGCATCAATCTTTTTATAGTCTAACCCCAAATCATTTATCATACATTTGGTTTTATTGAAAGAGATAGGAATGCTCAAATCAAGCATAGCCTCTTTCAACAACTCTAAAAGAGCAGTGAACGATGCATTGCTCCACCCATGAATACATTTCAACAAGTACATTCGAATAGTGAATGATAATGTAGATAATTTTTTCAACCAGCATACAACTCTTGATTTGCATCATCAACGAGTTTGTAAAATTTCTTGGCATCTTCATTTGGTCCTTCATGTACTCCACCTACTTCAGCAACATCTCTAAACGTCTCAAACAACAAGCCATCAATAGCATCAGATGATGTATCATCATTAGTATCACCATCAACATTCATAAGACTTTTATCGTCGCCATGGTAAATCTATTATGTGTATCCCTTTATAAATCCTTTGCTACACAAATGGTCATACACTATAGCTCTTTTTCCCCAACTATCATTGCAACACAAAGCACAACCCAACCATAGCTCTTTTTTCCCAACTATCCTTCAACCATTCCTTTGGTGAATGCAATATCCAAAAAGTAATTAACTTCATCCTTGTAACCTTGACTATGTGGAGGCAAGTCCATCCAATCCTTCTTTATCATGTTTGGTTTACTAAAAGATATTATTTTATTACTATAAGTATATAAGGGGTGTAATCGATCATAATATATTCCCCTTAAGCTAATAGTCACAAAAAGTTGAATTAAGCTAATAACAACAAATATGAAAAATATAGGTATCTCGGAATTTTGCAGCACAATTTTAAGTAAGTTCTTTTTTCCTAGGTTGAAAACCCAAGAACAACAGAATAATTTTATAATCTTAACCATCAAAACCAATGAGTAACCTATAGTATTATGGCATTAGTTGTAGTGAAAATAATTTGAGTTTATAACATATGAACTTTAATTAGTTTTACTTTTTCTTTTCAATTAAGTGATAAATTTGACAAAAGTCATGTTAAGTTAGTCTCCCTATGAATTAATGAACAACAAAAACAGAATGCAGGGTTCTTATATGGCTTTATGATGTTTTAACCTTCATTACAAAGATCAAAATAAACAATTGAAACTTCTATTTGGTCTTATTATAAAAATTGCATACAAGTTGGAAAGACCATCTGTTTTTTTACAAACAAAAAGATAATTTTCAATGCTAAAAAATATCACTATAACAGAATATAATGTATAATATATGGTTTCAAATATGTGAATGAAAATTGTACAGAGCAAGAAGCAAAAATTAATTTTCAAGATGTGAACGACAAACACAAGTTCCAAATCAAAAGAGAAATAAAAAGAAAAATAAAACGAATCAGAGCAAACATCAAAACAAAAAGAAACACAATAAACAAAATAGAGAAGTTGAACTTAAACAAAACATTGTATAGAGCAACTCATATACTTTAGCAACAATCAAGCAAACAAAAAATATGATCAAAAATGCAAACCTGTCAATACACGACGTTTATGAATAGGAGATGAAAACTGGAGACGAACACAAACTCTACTCTTTTTTATGAAGGAGAGATTGTGTTGGCGGTTTGTTGACGGAAGGGGTGAATGGGACAGGAAAAATGAATGGGACGACAACGTAGTAGATGAATGGGGCGGCGAAGATGAATGGGACGGCAGCGTAGTATTGACGGCGATGGTGTTGTTGATTTAGGGATTTCATTATAGGCTTAGTGAATTCATTTTATTCTTTTGGCCACGCGTGTGTTACAGTTTAGGGATTTCATTATAGGCTTAGTGAATTCATTTTATTCTTCTGGCCATGCGTGTGTTACAAGATGCTTTCATTTCCTTTTTATTATATATTAAAAAATAATATAATGTTTACATATTATATATATATATATAAACATATTATATATTGTTAATATATTATTTGGAGGGAATTATTTCCGCAAAAAATTTCATGAATACTAAATTTTTAATGAACATTTTATAATTATAACCTTTTATTCAAAATAAGGTAACAATCGAAAAATGTTCTTAAAAATATCTAACAGAACAATTATCAAATATTGCCATTAAGTTATTATAGAGACACTTTAAAACTGTTTCTAAAAATATTTTAGAGAACGTTTATACGGTGTTACAAAAACAATATTTTAGAGAACAATTATCTATTTTTAAGCAATATTTTATAAGTCTTGCGTACAAAAATGTTGCTAGAGACCATAAATATTGTAGTGAAAAGTATAAACCACATGACAATTAAATTTTCTTACTCTATTGTTTTGATACTTAAAGAACAAAATACCAAATGAAATAATCATATCCAAAAAAGTCACTCACCTTTGAAACGTATGAATATCCAATTGGCATATATACAGTACATAACATATTTAATGGCGAGGTTCAATTAGTCAATATATATATATTCACCTCTAGAATATTCTATAAGCTAGGTCTAGCCCATCTTATGTAATCATACATCGTTCAATTTTATGTTAGGCTTTATGTAATTTTTTATTATCTAAGGCTTTATGAATAATTATTGAAAATCAATAACAAATAGATTTTAAATTCTTTTTTATAAAAAAAATCTAGGTTGATGGAATGGTGTCTAAATTAAGGTTAAAATGACTTTTGAAGTTAAAAAACACTTAGAATTCAATATACATTTGTCTTTTGTTTTTAGACTTAATTACACTTTTGATCTCCCTATTATAAGGAAAAATTAAAAGTAGTCTTTCCTATTTTGTTTGTCCCCAGTTTTAGTTCCTCCAACAGAATTTGAGGACAAATCATGATGAGTTCTCATTTTTTTAACGATGTGTCAATAAAAATGTGACGTGGCAGACGCTTACGTGGAATAAACTCATTATTATATTATTTCTGATTAAAAAATATAATTTATATTTTTAAAAATTATTTTTATAATTGTGACAATATTTTTAAAAATACAATTAAATTGTTAAAATTAAATTAAAAGAAAAAACACCTAAAATCATTCACTCATGAACAAATCAAAATCAAAACCCTAAAATCATTCTAAATCACTCGCCAATGCCACCCACAAACACCAACAACCCCATCAACAAGATCTTCACCAAGCACAAAACTTTCCACAACCCCATCATCAACAACAACTCTTTAGATCTCCCTCTGTTTTGCAAAGACTCAAAAGTATCAATTTTTACTCTTACCCTTATAGATCTCAACAAGAACCTCTAACCCAACAACTTCAAACCTACGAAAATGAAATCCCAAAACTCGTTAGATCTCCTTCTGTTTTGCAAAGACTCAAATCTATTAACCTCTTGAATTTTCAGTTCCCTATTCATCAACCCTTTACTTCAAAACACACACCCGACAACATCAACAACGTTTTCACTCACGAGAAACGACACGTGGCAGTTAATGAAAAACACCAAAAACAACAAGTGGAAGAAAACGAAGAAGAAGAAGACGGTGATGTTTTGGGACATATAAGAGACAACCTCGGAGGAAACGAAGAGGTTAATATTTCTCTTGAAGAGGTTTACATGAAGTTTCAGGGGCAAGGTGGTAATTTCACAAGGACGCATTCGGATACGAAACCAGATTCCGGTGAGGTTCCAGTGAAGCTGTCGAGGAAGATGAAGAAATCAGCAAGCAATAAATCAGCATTCTCGCATTTTAAGGAAGACGACATTATGGAGAGTCTCCAGCCGGCCACCGTGAAAGAGGTGAAGGTCGCCGCCATGGATGAAGATGAGTTGGTTGATGCTAAGGTTGACGATTTAATCAACAAGTTTAAGCAACAGCTGAAGTTGCAGAGGATTGATTCAATTATGAGGTATAAGGATACGATTAACTTAAGGTTTAAAATGATTTTAGGGTTTTGATTTAGATTTGTTCATAAGTGAATATTTTAGGTGTTTTTTCTTTTAATTTAATTTAAACAATTTAATTGTATTTTTAAAAATATTATCACAATTATAAAAATGATTTTTAAAAATATAAATTATATTTTTAATCAGTAATAATATAATAATGAGTTTATTCCACGTAAGCGTCTGCCACATCACCTTTTTTTATTGACACGTCATTAAAAAATGACAACTCATCATGATTTGGCCTCAAATTCTGTTTGGAGACTAAAACTGATGACAAACAAAATGAGAGGACTACTTTCAATTTTTACCTATAATAGGGGGACCAAAAGTGCAATTAAACTTTGTTTTAATAACGCTGATAAATCTGAACTCACAATCTCTTTTTACCACTATACCTAATCATTAAAATTAATTAATTTTATATGTAGTAACTATATGCCTATAGTAGTATCACTTTGTCTTGCACACACAAAAAAGGGTTATTTTGTCAAATACAAAGTCTATAGTAGTATTATAAGTATATTAAAGTTTAGTCAATAAAAAATTATTATACTAAAGTAATTATAATGACCATTATCTAAGCATCTTTTTAATGAGCTGGAGCAGGCAATCTGTCAGCGTTTACAAAGAAAATATTCAAATTATTGTATTATTTTTTTTCTTAATGGTGTGTTATTTTTATATTATATATAGTTTAAATGTATTTTTTATGCATATGATTTTGCTAGTTTTTCAGATCATGGCCTTCCTATTTCTAAAAATATAGTCTTCGATATTTAAAATTTTAGAAATTGTTCTAATTAAAGTTTGAATGTAAATATTTAAATAGTTGGTGTAAGAAAGTTTTTTTGACAAAAATATAAGGAAGTTATATATACAATTAAGTTTTATTATTTAAATGTGGCAATTATATTATTTCTAAAAATATATTCATCAATGTGATGACAAAATAAGTAAATTTTAAATGGCAGATAAGAGATAAATAGTGATTAAATCAAATTTTAGATAGATAACTAGTTTTCTAAAACTTTAACTTTTCAAACTTCTTTCTCCTATATTTGCTCTCAAGTTTACCTCATTGGTTCTTATAGTAAATGTTACTCCTCCTCTTTTATGTTAGAATTATAAATATGATAAAATATTTTAACTTTCGTAGTCACTCTTAGATTAGTCCTTTTACTGTTGAGGTTGTATGGTGTCCTTCTCTTTTAGTTGTGGTTGGATAAAATATAACTTTGATGGTTCTACTAAAGGTACTCGTGATTTTTCTACATGTGGAGGTATCTTTAGAGATTCTAATGGTGTTACCTTTGGTTGTTTTGCTCTCTCTATTAATTTTTCATGTGTTTTTCATGTCGAATTTATTGGTGTTGTGACTTCTATTTGAAAATGATGATTCTAGAGGTTGACAAAGATTATGGTTTAAGACAAACTATAAATTTGTTGCTTTAGCCTACAAATCCCCTAGAATTGTTCCTTGGTAGCTTTGAAATTGTTGACTTAATTGTCTGAATGTTGTGAATGATGCCGCTTCTTTCATTTCTCAATTTTGTAATTTTGTGAATGAAGCTTGCAATTTTGTTTTCAATAGCCAATGATTTCCTTGGTGGAACACTATCCCTCCTTTTATCAGTAATAAGTTATATCATAGTTTGTATTTAGAACAAAAAGTTATCTCATAGTTTATTTTATAAATATATGTATTAAAAGGAGTACAAAGGATAACACGATCTTTACAAAGTTGTCTTATGGTCGAGCGATCAAATTTTCAGCTTTTATCTAATTCAATATCTCACATTTTATTGAGTCTCATGTTTAGTTCTGAAATCAAACATAATAACTAGAATTGATGTTGTCTTGTGTCTTATTTTAAGGAAAATCAAATATATATATTTGGCTTAAATATATTTTTGTTTTGTTTTAATTATCATATTTTTAATGAAATAAGACCCTAATAATTTAGAGTTTAATTGGTAGAGGTAAGTAAAATTTGACTAAAAATTATCCTATTCAAATTCAGGTTGTCTCGAATAATTCGTCTTTAACTAAAATTTGTTAATCTTTTAAATTCAATAATTTGGTAGCTTAAACATATTTTTCTTTCTCTTATTTTTTTTACAATTAAAATAGAAAATGTCAATCCTCTTATTTCCTAACAATTCAATTCAATTTATTTTTATTTTTATAATATACCAAAGTTAATAATGTAAAATTATTTTTATGATGCTGATTTGATAAAAAAAAAATAAACAAATTTTTTAACATATTAGTTTAATATTTTTTAAAGAATTTATTGATAAAACTCATACACATAAGGTGAAGAAAAATTATATATTGCAGATTGAAATATGTGCCTCATCATCTTGTCAAATGGCCTGCAGACTTTTGTTGTCTAATATGCATTTATAGATTAATTAATTAGATTTATTAACCTTAAATAAAAACACGTTGGATAAATTTATTCCTTAAAACAAATAAAATTGGTAGTCAAGTACTACTATCTCACAGATACATGTAGCGAGTGCCAAAGTGATATAAAAACAATTTTTTTTCAATAAAAAAATAATAAATATCACTATAAATTTTAATACAATTATAAATTTTTAAATTTAAATTTAAATTAAAAATAAAATATTTAATTTAATAATATTAATATTATTGGTTAAATTAAAATTTATATACATATAAAATACAATCTATCGGTACAAATAATTACTTAAGCATGATGGAATCTATTTCGTAGAATCTATGTGTGATTATTTTAACGGTTGCTTCGGATTACGGCTCAAAAAACAACTTTTTTAAGAGAAAAATGATCAATTTTTTAACATTGATAATTAATAAAAATCACAAATTTATTTTAAAAAAAATTATTGAATTTTATTAATTTATTATATCCGAAAAATAATCAATCTTTTTAACACTGATAATTAATTAAATTTATTAATTTTTTTAAAAAAATAATTAAATTTTATTAATTTACCTACCGAAAAAAATGATCAATCTTCTTAGCATTGATAATTAATAAAAATTATTATTTTATTTAAAAATAAATAAAAATTATTGATTTTTATTATGTCACCACATGATGGAAATTATTATTATAAAGACTTAATTATAGTTTTGGTTCTCCTGTTTTAGCTGAATCGTGAAAGTAGTTCATTCATTTTATTTATTTTCAGTTTTGGTCTCTCAAACAGAATGTTGGCCCAAAACTTGAAGAAATTTCATTTTTGTGTGTTTATTTAAGTCAAATCATGCCTCAAGATTTGGTGGTCAATAAGTGTATTTGAAATCTATGATTATAAATGATGTGGTGTGTCTTAAAAAATGACATTTCGTTAGGTTTTGGACAAAAATTATGTTTTGGAGACTAAAACTGAAAATAAATAAAATAAAGAGACTACTTTCGTGATTCAACTAAAGTAGAGGGACTAAAACTGCAATAAAAAAAAAATCAAATATAATGGTATAAACTAGACATATTTTTAATGCGAGAAATATCAAATATTTTACATGAAAATAAAAACTATAATAAAGAATATGATCATGAATTAAATTATCTTAGCGTTAATAGTTAGAAGAAGTATTCGTGCAATAGAATCTCTAAGTTGATTATGCAATCACTCATATATATATATATATATATATATATATATATATATATATATATATATATATATATATATATATATATATATATATGATAGAGTCTCACGTTAATAATTAGTTATGATATTAAGCAAAATATGAGCACATAAACTATAAAACAATAAAGATAAAGGTGAAAAATAGAAAAGAGAAGTGAGAAAAATAAAGTATTGCATTATTATCTTTAAAGTGTACTAATTACAAATGCAAAGAGTCATATTCAGTCATATTCATAATACACAAAACTCTTGTAAGTTATAAGCATGTGAATAATCACTAAAATAAGAAGGTCACCCGTCATTCAATAAATGAAAGTTTAAGACCATACTAAAAAATATGCATGAAAGTCGAGTTTTAGTAATTTAATAGACATTAAATTCGTGCTTTTGAAAGAAGTGATTTCTAACATTTTTTGCATTTTTTATGAAATATTAGATGTCGAGTTTCTTTATTTTTTTCAATTTTCAAAATAAATTTCTTTATTTTAAAAATTGACAGTTTTAGTCTTTTTTCGAATTTTTTAACTAAAAATTTTATTTTAAAATATTTTTAATGATATATAGATATATTAATTATTTATATTATTTTATTAAATTATAAAAAAATTTACTCTAATTTCATATATTAATCATTCAACATAATGCTTATTATTTAAAATATAATATAACAATTTTTTAGTTAAAAATTATAAAAGAGAAACAAAAAGTATTTTATTTTAAAATATAAAAAGTAATTTTATTAATTAATAAAAATAATAAAATCAAAATTATAATTAAACTTATATTTTTATAACATTCACAATAATTGACAAAAAATCTACAATAGGCGCACTTTTGGCACATATTGTTGTTCCATTGACCTTTATGCTTAATTAATTCTGACATAAATTAAAATTAATTAAAAGTTAAAGAAAGTTTATAACTACAAAAAGAATTGAGGGAATTTATATCGAAATTCAATATCTGTTTATCTATGATGGGACAAGAAAAAAAAAAGGTGAGGAATCAAACCTTAGTGATCAGCATCCACCACTTTGTTGTAAAAAAAAGTCAATATAATTAATTTATTATCGAGGGTATATATATACCTGTTCTTTAGCATAAGTTCCATAGAAAAAAATAACTTTTTTTCGAATTGTAGCATAATAAAGCAGCAACATATACATGCCAAATTATAAGTGTTATTTCAATTAATAAATGACAATATTAATAATTTACCGTTTTATCTCAAATTTAGTTTGACATTTTATATTTATATGTGAATTTATAATGATATTTATTATCCTTTTTACAAACACAAAAGAAAGCAACATATTAATTATATTTTGTCAAAAAAATATGAATCATATGAAAATTTTATACACCCTTTTATAAATATTCCTGAATTCAAATATATAATTTTCAGTCGTTTATATTTAATTGTTGTTAAAATCAATGTATATTTTGCAAAACAAACATAATTACCAAAAATTACAAATATATTTCACTCGAAAAGGTCATTGATTTATAGTCAAATTAAATTTTTATTCGCTTTATTAATTTAAAATAAATATTTTACTTAATTTTCGTGTTGAGAAAATGATATAGTTTATACTCTCACACACAAAAAAATGTATATAAATGAAAGAGAGAGTAATATTTTTATGGTAAAATATCTTTCGCGGTCATTTAACTTAATTTCGGTTAACAATTCAATCATTTTATTTTTATGTCTTTTTAATTTGATCATTTATTTAATTTTAAGTAGTAATTTGATTCTTTATATTTTAATATGTCAATAATGTTATTTTTTCTTTTACAAAAATCTAGAAAATTTATCACCATCTTCAAACAAAATCTCAGAAAATTAGTAATCATTTTCAACAAAATTCATATTTTATCAAATTCATAACTCAAATCTTCAAACTAACTTATATTTTCATCTCCAACAATATCAAATCAATCAAACAAAGAACTCACATTTTAAAATTTAGGTTAGAGATTTCATTTAAAGAAGAATAAATAGAAGAAGATATCTTAGTGATTTGGAGATCAAATCTTAAAGATGACCATATAAGTTTTATTTGAATATTTGAGTTATGGATTTGATGAAATGTGAACTTTTTTAAAATTGATAATGAATTTTTTTGATTTTGTTTGAAGATGATATGAATTTTATATAAAAATAATAATATTATTAACATTGTAAAACTTAAATGAACAATAATCTAACAAATCATTGATTGATTGTTTAATTTGGTGTAAAAATATATAATTTATTTACAAATTTATTAGATTGATATTTTTTTTTTATGTTAAAAAATTACAATAGATGCAATGTCACATTAAAATTATATGATACATTTAGTCTGACCCTGCCCCACAAATGTATTAGAAATTGAATGATACATTGGGATATGGATGTAAAGCTAATGTATAGTTAATTGTTATTACAAATAATTGTAGTACAGTTAATGTATAGTCATTGTTATTAAATTTTTTTATAGTATATAGTTAATGTATCCATATTATATAGAAGTATGACTTATATTTTGGGAAATATTTTTTTTCAATGGGTGGTTATAATTGAAGTCAGTGAGAGTTAAAGGTTTTAGTCTCTATAAACTTTTAAAATTTCATTTTTAATTTATATAAAAAATTATATTTATTAATTCCTACAGAATTTTAATACAAACAATACCTATATTTTTTAATGATTTTTTATTAACATATTTTAAATATTTTAAAAGTTTTTCTATAAAATTTTAAAATTCATTAATTTAAGAACTATTAAATATTAATTTTTAAAATACTATAAACTCAATATAAAAGTACTTAAAATATGGAACTCGAAACCGAATTTTGTGCTATTTTTTTCAGAGGAATTTTTTATAATATTATTATAAATTCTTTTATAAGTGTTTAATAAATCCTAATTTTTTCTTCACATTAGATAAGACATTTATCATTACTTTAAATCTTTTTTATTGAAAAAACATTTAAAACTATTTAATAATATTGCAATTGAAAATAATATTATTTATATAATAATTTTACAGACACTAAAAATAAAAATAAAATTTATGAAATAAAAAATATAATTTTAAAACTTTATAAAAATAAAAAATTTATTTAACTCGAATAGACAAAATTCCAGAATTTGATTCCCAATTTCCTAGATGGTAGGTTGATTTCCAACAAAAACAGTGTCATCCATATTATTTCTGTCAATTAATTATGAAAGCAACTAAAGAAAGAAAAAAATAGTAAAGATTTTGTGCCCCCTCCCCAAAACAAGTCTTACACCTGACTCCTCATGAGAATCTGTTGCACCCATTAAATCAATTTATTTGCCACTTGACATGCAACTTGACACACTCTCTTTTTTCATTTTAAAAAATCTAACTTTGCATAAATTCCCTTGCTTATCTCAATAAAAGTACCCTCCTATTATATTTTGTGCTTAACTAATGGTTTTTAATTTTTGTTGTATATATCTTAATTATTATCATGTCCACCAAAAGTTTGGACACTGTGTCATGATATGTACCAAACACATATTCACATAAAGGGCACCATAAAAGCAAGATTGGAGTATGACCAAGACATGCCACTTCAACAAATGGCAATCCAATTTTACATTACAACATCAAATACTTTTGTAGTTCTTTGACCTACTTGTGATTTTGACTTGAATTTTATACACTTCCTAAAGTATCATATATTCTCTTATTTTATCATGTTTTTCAAGTTTTTTGGATTATATATATATTTTAGTTCCTATAGATTTTAAAATATTATTTTTAGTATGCATAAATATTTTTTTCCACTTTTAATTCTTACTATATTTTATGTCAATAGTTTTAATCAATGTTATTAATCAACTCATATTTACTCTTTCAATTTTTAAATTATTGTACGATCATGTTTTTTTTTTTAGTATTAGAAAAATATATGTTCCATAAGTGTTCCTTAATTTTTTTAATAAGAGATGAGTTAAATTTGGACTTTTGACCACCAAAGGTTCAAGAAAGAAAAATAACAAATTGATTTTAAAAATGTAAGATTTAAAAAAATTGATTTCCTAATTTACCCTTGATAAATATAATTTTAAGAAAAATTAAAATATCAATAATAAATTTTTAAAAACTATTTATAATTTTATCATAAGGGTAGTTTTCACGTTTTATGTAATCTAACAAATAAAAAATTTTATGAAATAAAAATATTTTAAATAAGGAAAATAAAAGTATTATTAAAAATGTGAAATATGAAAAGTAGTTTAAAATTTTAACAAATTAAATATAATTTTGTCACAAGTTGTGAATTAAACAGTGTCAAATTTTGAATCTAGTATAGTCATGTTAAGAGACTTACACACCACAATTCAACCCAAAATCTTAAGGTATTAGGTTTATGAGTTATTCTCCTTATATATCCAGTATTTCCTCAATTCCAAGTCAACATGGAACTAACCACTCATAATTGAATTCCAACAAGTATATAAATTTTACTTAAAGGAGCATCCTAAATGCAAGAGACCTCATAGACAACAAAAAGGGGAAGATGGATCATTCGCAAAGGAAACAAATTCAAGATTTGGAGGGGTAATTTACTCTAAAACCAAGAGAGCTTTAAGGTCGAGAGCCTAAGAAAAACCTATAGGTTGCGACACTAGTGCAAAATTTTATCAACTAAAAAATACAATAGTGGAATACATAAGTCATCTTGAATACACTCAACAACAATAAAGCCAAACAATTCATCAACATCCTTATTGTAAGAACCAATTTTGTTCGGATACAAAAGTCTAATATGCTTTGAAGATGACAAAGAAAAAGAACAATTGTTCATTAACTTCTTACTTTAAATGTTCAAGATATAAACTTAAATCAGCACCTATGTTATTAATTATGACCGTAGTAATATAAGTATTTGTGAGTACATAATAATTATTTAAGCGAAGTATTGCCTCTACCTTAGACAAAGACGATGAAGCAAAGTAATACATCAATCAAAGAAAGATGTCAAATCATATAGAAAGTACAACATATAACCTGAAAATATACACAGTAAACATGTAAAGTCGAGCGACTATACGTACAATTGCAACAACTTTTTTGAATATCTCAAACAAATCTTTTCTCAATAGTTATATCTTCAATAATATTTAAAGAACATCATTTGAAATGAAGAGAGTAAGGATGATCATTATGATCAAGTCAATGAAGATTAAAGATAAAATGACAATTGAACCCATGAGATTGTTGAGTTGATCATCCATGGTAAGTGAGAAAAGAGAAAATAAAATACTTGGTTTTTTTAGTGGATTAAGTCCTTGATAGTACTAGGGAAGAATATCTCTGTAATGGGATGACTAAATGTAGCAACATTTGTTGTAAACTAGTATAAAAATATTGAGATGTTTTTCTTCTTCCTTATCTCTTTATTTTATGTTTCATTTATTTATGACATATCTTCTATCATTGTTATACTTAGTTGTGTTAAAATGAAGATAAGATTTTGGTAAAAAAATAATGCTTTGAAAATATTTAAAATGATCAACACAATTCAAACCCCCCCTATTTATTATGTTTTCATGGCGCCTTCACTTGTGTCGTACATGAACATGGAGGATAAACTCATTTGGCAATGGTAGAAAGATGGAAAACATTTGTAAGGTGAGCATATCACCTATTAAGTTGCATCAACCTTTCTAATGAATTGTTACCTTTGGTTTTCTCTTCATTGAGAGGAATAGAGTCTTCAATTTAGATTTATTGCTATTAAGTTTCTTCGGTCGTCACCTATTCTTTCAAAGAGACTTCTACAAATGCAGTCTCATAAAACAATCTGCTCAACAGCTACTGTAGCTATAACTGACTCAAATATAGCAGACGAAGGTGCAGCAATTGGGGGAGCAAAATTTGGTACCCTAGCCTCAGCTAGAATTTGAATTACTCCCAAGCTTCACTCTTGAGCTTTAATCCTTCTCAGTTGGTGGCAAAGTCCAAGTCAAGACTTGCCTTATGGACCATCAAAGGTTTTAGCTCACCATCAATACAAGGGGATTTCGTATACAAACCAACTTTTCAAGTGTGACATTTTATATTTTTTTCAACTAACTTTGAAGATTTTGGTTGTAGTTGCTCCATTTAATCATGTCTTGCTTAGTGTAACATTGTAGTCCTTACTGTTACTGATATGTTAATCATGACCTTTTCGCCCCTTCCACCTTGTGGATTAGTACCACCGTCCATTCATTCTCACTACCAATTGAGTTGTAGCTAAGAGGTAATCACGACTATTTTTCTATTTTGTAGTGCAATAATAACATTGTTCTTATGCAGTAGTTACTGTTTGCAGTATATCATCTTAGATACTATTAACTATGCCACCATGGAACACAAGGGGTCATTTGTTACATCTAAAAATAAATAATTTGTTAACAAAAAATTGATGAATTTTGTGGTAGCCAAACTCCCTTTAGCCAAAGTAAGATCAGGTGTCCAAGAAGCGACCAAATATGACTTAGTCAAATCTTTCCAAAGATTATAGGAGTCCGCAAAGGTCGTAGAGGCTTAGGAATGAGTCAAATCTCAGTTTAACTTGATAGTTTAGCAGTTGCGCTCATCTTCTACTTTTTAGCACATCTAACGATCAACACAAAGGAACAATTCTAAGAAAAAGTACGTGCAAATATTGCCAACAGGACATGCTGAAAAGATAAGAAAGACGAGTCAACCGTGGGGCTCCATGAATTCCCTCCAACAGAAGTTATCGCCCATCACCTAAGTATTTATTCGAATGAGAATACATATTTATAGGCCACAACTCATGGCCGATAGAATCTGTTTTGCCTACAAATACCAGTACTTATAATATTTTTTACACACTCAATCAATCAAACATATTTTTTTTACACATTATCTATCTATATATCAGTTTGCTTTACTTTATGAATTCTTAGTTCAATAGCTTAAAGACAAACATACCGTAATTAACACTCTTTTGAGTAATTAAAATCAGTATTCCTTTATTTTATGAATTCTTAATTCAATAACTTAAATACAAACATATCGTAATTAATATTCTTTGGAGTAATTAAAAAAATCCATAACTAATGGAGAAAATTTCTTCCTCAATAAAATCATTTAAAAAAAAAAACATAGTTGAAAATAGTCAGCCGTTTTCTCAACTAATTATTAATCCCAACAATTGTTTTAAGTCCTTAGTTTTTGTGTTAAAAAAAACAAAGTACTATATATATATTGGAAATATGTAAGACCCCTATAGTAATGTTATTGACTTTAAAAAATTCTCTCCTCAAAATCTGCTCAAGACTAACATTTTGTTGGACCGACCCATCCTTGAGTAAAAGTAACTTGTACTTTGCAACTTCACGACAAATTTCCACCACTTGATCATTAAAACATAGATTTCTACATATCCTTCATTTAATGTTGTCCATGAACAAATTGAAAATCCAAAAATATCAATTGTTCACACTCTACCCTATGATCGAGTGATCTTGTGATCTTAATTGTTATTGAATCAATGTTTGTTATGATCTCCTTCTTGTTTTTGGCAAACTAGATTTGATCGTTGAGATCTTTTCTTAGTACAATTTTAATTTTTTTTCTCCACTACCCCATGAAAGTGAAATGTTGAAGTAACAAAACTAGTAACTTTGCAAGTTTTGGTCAATGTGAAGATCATGCATGAAATTGATAGTTGATATTGTAATTAATTAAACAAATGTCTCAATCTATATAATCATAAAACTAAAAATTGAAAATTGGTTGTCACTTGGAAATTGCTAAAAGGGACTCCTTTCAACATTATTACCTAATCAAATTCAGACAAGAAGATAGTGTGTCAATTCGGTATAATCTTGGATGTTTAATGATAGGACCAAAGATCTTAGTTTAGTAGAAATTATATATATAAATAAAAAAGATCTATAGTATGAATAGTGAGACATAAACAAAGACAGCTAGTAACTTAGTTTCAATTTCATGAGGGTAAGATAATGCATTATTTTATATCCACTTACATATTTAAAAAGTGACAACATTTA
Source organism: Cicer judaicum (assembly GCA_037974835.1). Classification (NCBI taxonomy): domain Eukaryota; kingdom Viridiplantae; phylum Streptophyta; class Magnoliopsida; order Fabales; family Fabaceae; genus Cicer; species Cicer judaicum. The sequence goes on from JBBPBS010000749.1 coordinate 1,973,403, forward strand.
ATAGGCTGGCTGCTATGCTTAAATAGAAGCTCCCAACTCCTAAGTCAATTTCAATATACATTAATAAATTCTTATGCTTTAGAATGAATCTTACTAAAATTAAATTATTTTCTATATTCATATTTCTTTTTTTTTTTTTATGTATACGGTCTAATTTTAGGTACCATGTACATAGTGACGAAATATCATCAATTTTATTGAGAAATTTGATTAATTGATTATTTTTAACGATATATTTTTTTTTACAATATTTAAATTTTAAGATTTTACTATCAAGATCTGAACACAATTTTTATATAAATCAAAATAATTTTTAAGATATGAAAAATTTATGCAAAATTAGAACTGATTAATTGAATGACAATTATTATTATTCGTTCGTAACTTTTATTCATGCTCTATATTTGAAAGGACATAAGAAAAGATGGAAATAGGAAAAAAAAACATGATTTAATTTGAGCTGCAAAATACTCTGTTCCATAGAGAGTGACCCACTTCTATGGGTCTAGATATAAAAAAAAAAATTAACAAAAATAAACATATTTTAAAAGAGTATTTTTAAAAATAAATTGTCCTAAAAATAATGATTATTTTCAGTTTACAGTATAATATTAATTATTTTTTTAATTACACAATTTAATTAATATTACATACATCATTTTTAATTTAATATTTTTTACTTTATATTAATAATAACAACAAATACGTCAATAATTGAAAGAAAAATATTTTAATAAAAAATATTATTTTATTAATATAATTTATTTAAAATAGTCAATTAAATCACTCATGAAAAGTGTAAAAGGAAACCAAAAAATAAGTCAGAAGGAAGCAGAAATTAGGAAATGATTGTCTCAATTTCTGTGTAAATGTGATAGAAAGAGCAGAAAGGTACACACATAATGGTTACCTCTTCATAACACTACAACACGTTTTTCTACTTCCAATAACATTCAATGCACTGCAAAATGCAATTGAATTTCACAGGAAATGTAGCAGAACAATACTACCTTAGAAGAGACATGGACCATGTAAACAAAAATATTCCATCTAAAATTTAGAAACATACAGATCAATTTTTTTAACACTAAATTATTATTTTTGTCTTATTATAAGTAATGGTCAATTTAATACCTCAAGTTTGTAAAATACTAAATTTAATATTTTGTAAATTTGAGGTTTGATTAAGTTTTTAAATTAGTTTAGTGACTAGATTTATATACTGTAAATATTAAGAAGTGAAAAAATATCAAATTCGAATTTCAATTTTTGCATGAGTTTTTTTTATCTAAATTTATCTCATTTATTTATTTTAATTTATATAAAACTATTTTATTTTAATCTCTATAAATATATATTTTTTTGGTCATTAGTATTTTGTTGTTTTTGATTTTATAAATATTTCAAATATTTTACATAATATAATGATTAATTTTGACATAAATAAATTTTAGAGAAACTAATAAGATAGACAAATACAAACCTCGAAATGGAAAAATTGTATATTTACAAAATTAAAACAAAAATTATAAGAACTAAAAAAAAGTCATATATTTATAAACACTAAAAACACAATTAAGTCTTTTTTTTTTCCTCTCATTATTAATAGATTAACTAAACCAAACACTCTTCATCAGAAACAGAACAAAATGAGAAACAATCTTGATTATTTCCAAACATGAGTGATGATTTCTCTTCAATATCATCATCATGATGAAGAACACATTCTTCAACAACAACAAAACCACAAGTTTCCAATCCAGTAAGTTTCCTTGCTTTCAAAGCTTCAAATTTCCAATCAGTTTTAAAAACAACAATGAACATAGTAACAGCACATGATCCCTGAGCAGCAAGTAATCCAAACCAAAGACCTTGAAAATCATATCCACCATAAAATGCCAACCAAATAGAAACAGGCATACCAACAAGATAAAAACAACCTAAGTTTATGTTAGCACCAACTTTAGGCCTAGCTGTTCCTCTAAGGACACCACAACCTGTTGTTTGAGGACAATTTCCAACCTCACATAAACCTATAATAGGTAAAACCATTGATGTCAAAAAAATGATATCTTTATCATTTGTGAACATAGTAGCCCAAATGTTTCTAACCAAAAAAGTGAAACTTAAAGCTAATAAGCCACACAAGAAGCTGAAAAAAAGTCCAACAATTGCAGAAAGTTTAGCTTTTGATGGCTTTTGTGCACCAATCATGTTACCAACTCTTGTTGAAACACTATTGCTTAATGAATGAGGTAATATATACATCAATGAAGTTATTTGAATCAAAATTCCCATTGATGCAACTGTTGATTTTGGATTGTTTAAATAACCACAAAACAATGTCATGAATTCATACCACCACCATTCTAAACAAATGGAAACACAACTTGGTATAGCCAAATTGAGAAGTGGGGCCCACTTTGAAAAACAGTCAAAACTAAAACCACCCCATGTTTTTTCATGAGTTTTTGAGTAAATTATGTAGATGATTAAGGAACCAACAAGGTTGAAATTTGTCCACACCCCACTTAATGCAACACCTTTAACACCCAAATTAAGGTAAAAAACAAGAAAATAATTAATGGGTATGTGAAGAAAAATTGAGAAAGTAGCACAAAGTGTGAGTGGAAGAGTTATGGATTGTGTTCTAAGGTAAATTCTTAAAGGGTGTAAAATGGATTGAGCAATAAGATCAGGAATTGAATAAAGGATATAAATTTGTGCCATTTCTGCTATTTCTTGATCTTGGTTGAAGAACAAAAGGATTTTTTTCATGTAAAGCCATAAAATTGATATTGGCATTGAAACAAGAAGGAGTAAAAGAATGGTTTTTTGAAGACAAAGACCAAGAAGAGTGAATTTTTTGGCACCATAAGCTTGTCCACAAATTGGTTCCATTCCAACAGCAAGACCAGAAAGAATGGAGTAACCAGTGATGTTTGCAAAGCCAACAGCAAGTGAACCACCAGCTAGAGCAAGTTCATCAAGGTGTCCAAGAAAGAGCATTGAAATCATGGATCTACAATATAAGAGGAGACATGTTAGGATCATTGGTAAAGCTATGTTTGAAATTGATGACATTTCTTTGAAGGTTTTTGAGAGATTGTTAAGGATTTTCTTTTTTGGTTTTTGTTGTTTTGGGATTAAAGGGTTTGTGAGAATCATGTTGTTGGTTTGTTCTTGATTTGATTTGTCACTCATCATGATTTTTTTTTTCTTTTTTTTTTTTTTTTTTTGTCTCTTTGAAGGGAGAAAAAATGGGTTTGAATTGATGAAACAGGGGAGAGAAACAGAGGAGAGATTTTTAGAGAGAGAAAGAGAGAGAGAGAAGATTAGATGAGTTTGGAAAGGATTGTTGTTTGGGGTTTTATAGTGATCTTGTTGAGGGGACCAAAGTCTTTCAAAACTCTTACTCTTAGGTAGTTTGGCAAATGCAATAAGTCTTTGAGATTCATTTCTTCATTCAACCATATACATATATTGAATCACTTAATTATTATCTATGGTAAAAAGTTTTACACTTTTTTCATAAATTCTAATGGTGGTGAAAGTCAAATATCATTAATCATAAAATTATAAATATTCTTTAAATTTATATTGAATTATGTTCTTAATTTTAGAGTTGAAATATGCATATATATTCATTAATACTATCAAGTATTTACTTGACAAACGATAAAAAAATACAATTATAAAAAATATAACATTTAATGAAATATATTTAATACCATGTACTTTTTTTCGATCCTAAATATGAAAGAGAATTAAGTCAATGATTAAATATATTAATATTAGTTGATTTAATTGTATTTTTATATTTAAGATTGAAAAAATATATTTTTAATTTCAGGTATTTTCTAATATAT
>JBBPBS010000749.1:1977527-2011348 GCA_037974835.1 Cicer judaicum
TTCTTGTTCAAAGATAAAATACTCCAAAATAAGATTTAATAAAATATATTAAACTCGGTCTATTTTTGTTCATAAATATTTTAATTTCTTTGTTATTTAATAGGTATGTCTTGAAGGTACTTATTAAAATGAATTTTAAATAAAATGATATTCTATTTAATGAAGATTTTAACTTGTTTAAGTAGTATTTGACTTCTCACTTTGAAATGTTATATGATTTTGTATCATATTATTATTATTATTATTATTATTATTATTATTATTATTATTATTATTTTTTCATATTGATTATAAATCGTAATTATCGATAAACTAAACTGTGTCATATATATATATTGATAGTTTTTGATTTTTAAGCTAAACCATACATAAATAACAATGAGCATATTAAGTATAATTTTTGTATATAAAAAATTATTGTTTTGTATAATTATATTAAATGTTCTTTAATTTACTGGAAAATATTTTTAATTTCACGATTATTTAATTGGAGTCCCTTGAAGATATTTATACATGTAATTTTGAAATATAGTATCCTCCTGCATAATATCTCATATGTATTAGAATTGAAATCTTATTTATAATTTAATATTTAAATAATTTTTAGTTGAACACGGATAAACCATAGACATGGCTAAAAAAATAACCTTTTGAGATAGATTAATTGAACAAAATAGCATTTTCTTATAAATATTATTTAATAAATAATGATCAATGACGAAACTCTTAACCACGTATATAAGAGATTCAATTATAAAAGTGATTTTTGTCGCACTATATATGAAATCCTTGATTGTGAAGTTGAATATCCAATTAACGAATACATTGGGTATATATACTTTAATAAAAGATACAAAAGAATTAAAAGTATTTATTAAAATATATTAAATATTATAAGTTTATTAAAATAATTTTTATTTATTTATTATTTTCATTTAACATGTGTTTTAAAAGCAACTTCAATGGTAGTATCATTTTTGTGTTTTTAACTCTCTTCTAGTGGGTCCTAAAATGCAATCAAAAGTTTTAAGAACATTTTTCATTTTTGTTCAAGGGTAGAATCAAAGTTGTGTTGTTACTTACTTATTTTTATGGGTCCTACAGTGGTAAAACTCAACTTGGTTTTTAACTTCCTTTTTACAGATTTTCTGTCAGTGGTTTTCAGGGTTCTCATTGTAGAACCATTCTCCATTTTGTGCTCACATCATCTCTCTTCAATAATGTGAAAAATAAAATCATGTTCTTATTTTCAAAGCCACCAAAGAATTATCCATTGGAGATTACCTAAAGTACTTATTATCATGAATTTGAAAACACAAAACAACACAGAAAACAAATTTAACCCAAACTAAACTTAAACACAAAACAACACATAGAAAACACAAGCATTGACAAACACACAAACTCTACATCATTAATCAAGCAACACAAGATAGAGCGAACTACAAAACATGTACCATGACTATAGTGGTTGGAGGCACATATCTTACAAAACCTTCATTATAGTAGGGGATAGCGGTGGTGGTTCCAATGATCAACATTATAGTAAGACACTCATCTTGCAAGTGAGTTCATGGGGGGTGTTGGTGGTTGTGTAGGTAGAAAATGAGTTAGGTTCTTCGCGGTGGTGGTCGGAATAGAAGACCTATAAAACGAAAATGGGAGCCTCCATAGAAGAGGAAAAAACCTCAATGTTGGAGGAGACAACCTCTGTGAAGGAGGAGCGAACTTCCATTAAAGAGAGAATAAAATTCTAAAGGTACAAACTATGGTTGAGCTGATAATGATTTATCCACGCCAAGTATGTTGCGTCAAAAAAAGTTTCACGCTAAGTAGGTAGAAATTATTTGCTCATTATAGTTAATGGCATACAACTTGCTTTTAAAGAAGCTAACCCATAGTCCGAAGACTAATGATAGTTTTCAAACTCCATAAATTCTATAAAGAGCATTCACATATCAAAATTGTGTCATTTATATATAGTATAATGTTAATGCGCATATTACAATTCACATTATAGTCAATCATTACATCTGGTTGCACCATTTTATGTAATTAGAGTAGTTAAACTTCATATAGCTACCAAAGCTTCTAAAGATGTGTAGAATGGAAGAAGAGTGGAGGTCTTACGTTGATGCAATGTGAAGCAGAGTAAGAAAGAACAAAGGTGAAGGTGATGAAGATACTTAGAAAACAGGTGCATTTGCACACCTACTTTTCATTATTGGAGAGGAAGTTTTGGAGAAACATATGAAACTATAAGTAATGTTTGTGTCTTAATTTGAGATGACATATAATATACAAGAGATATTTCACACTCAAGCATGTTCGATCGATAAATTTACTCCTCTTGCTCTAACATTGTTCTGCTAAAGATTGACGATGAAGGTGAGATACCAAAACTCGTTAAAGGTGTGATATGATGGCTTCATAATTAGTTTGATAAGATTCAACATGTTGACCAAAGAATGTTGACATGGATATATTCACTTGAGGTATGATGTTAGGGTGTTCCAATCCACCACTATTGGGCAATGGAACTTTTTTCATACATCATAACACTTATTGGAAAATATGTCAATGTTGATGAGAGTATGAAGAAGAGAGCAATGATGGATGTTGGTAACATTTTAATCAAATCTAATTGTACACAAATTATCGATAAGCGCTTTAATGTTGTTATCAATATTGATGTATTCCCCATTCAATGTGTGGTCAACGTTAAGAAAAACTGATTGAAAATATCTTTGATGGAGACTCAAATAAAGAACTGGTGGGGATCATAATGGTTGATGAAGAGGAAGTTGATATAATTAAAGAAGACAAAATAGTGAAATTAAATAAGAGCATTAATGGTATGGTTTTTGTGAGAAATGATAATGAATAATGTATGACGAGAAGCATGAGAATCATAAAGGTCACAAATTAATTAACAATCATGCTAATGGTGGGTATATCATCCTGATTAATCACGGATGACAAGGAATATTCATGAGCGATCATGTCATATTAGGGGTGGATTCCATGAAGAGTAGGGATGACAATTAGATCTAGACCTAGTGAATATCTGCAAAAAAATCCACACAATGGATAGGATAAAATCCCGCATAATAGGTATGGCACGAGGACAAATAAAAACTTAGTATTATTTTATTTTACTATTAAATTCAAATACGTGATATCTGTTAAGTTAATAGAGATTCATATTATTTCATCTAAAATTTATTTATTTAATTTAAATTTATTATTTATCTGCATAATTTTATTTATGAAATCTGAATCAGTTTCACATTTAAAATAATATGTTAAAAACGCACTAGGATAAAATATATAAAAAAAAAGTAATATACATATACTTTTGAATTTTCTTCCGTTTATAATAGAATTATCAGAAATCATGTAAAAAAAAAGGATTATCTTAATTATAGGTTCAAAAATAGTTATAATATTATTTTCAGAATCTAAAATTTATGTGGTTGTTTTGCTATAGTTTTGTTGGATATGGTACATTGGAATCTAATATACATCATTTGATAATATTTTCTTTATATTTATGGGATCTTGCCAATAATATTCATTTTTTCATGAATAGCTAAGAAAATATTTTATTTTTGGTCTATTGTACATCCTTAATTTGAGTACTTTTGATTTTAAGAAAGTCATTCACCAACATTAATAGCACTGCCAAAGAAATAAGTTGGTACTAAATTGCGCCTCATGACTCACGAGTGGTTGGAGGCACACATCTTACATAACCTTCATTATAACAAGGGATAATGGTGGTGGTTCCAATTATCAATATTATAATAGGGTACACATGAGAGTGAGTTCATGGGGTGTTGGTGGTTGTGTGGGTGAAAAAGGAGATAGGCTATTCACGATGGTGGTTGAAAGAGAGAACCTACAGCACGAAAAAGTGAGCCTCCATAGAAGAGGAAAAACCTCAACGTTGGAGGAGACAATCTCTGGGAAGGAGGAGTGAACTTCCATTAAAGAGGATGTAAAATTCTAACGATACAAACCATGATTGAGCTGATAATGATTTATCTACACCAAGTATGTTGCGCCAAAAAAAAGTCCATGCTAAGTATGTAGAAACTATATGCTCATTATAGTTAATGGCATACAACTTGTTCTTAAAGAAGTTAACCTGCAATCTGAAGACTAAGGATCATTTTCAAATTCCATAAATTCTATATAGAGCATTCATATATCAAAATTGTGATATTCGTAAATAGTATAATGTTAAAGCTTACATTATAATTCACATTATAGTCCATCATTTTATCTTGTTGCACCATTTTCTGTATTAGAGTAGTTAAATTTCATATAGCTATCAAAACATCAAAAGATGTGTAGAATGGAAGAGAGGGGTGGAGGTTTTACGTTGATGCAATGTGAAGCAGAGTAAGAAAGAACAAAGGTGAATGTGATGTAGATGCTAAAAAAACAAGTGCGTTTGCACATCTATTTTTCATTGTTGGTGACGAAGTTATGGAGAAACATAAGAAACTATATGTAGGTGTTGTATTTGAGTTTGAGATAACATATAATATACAAGAGATATTTCACACTCAAGGATATTGGACTGATAAATTTATCCTTCTTGCTCTAACATGGTGATGCTAAACAGTGACGATGAAGGTGAGGCACTGAAACTCATTAAAGGTGCGATATAATGGCTTCATAATTAGTTTGATGAGATTTGACATGACGACCAAAGGATGTTGACATGGATAGATTTACTTGGGGTATGATGTTAAGGTGTTTCGACCCATTGTTGGTCAATGGAACTTTTCTCATACATTATAGCACTCTTTGGAAAATATGTCAATGTTGATGAGGGTGTGAAGAAGAGAGCAACGATGGATGTTGGTAAGGTTTTAATCAAATCTAATTGTACTCAAATTATCAATAAGTGATTTAATATTGATGATATTCATGTATTCCCCATTCAATGTGTGGTGAACATTAAGAAAAATTCGATTGGAAATATCTTCGATGGAGACTCAAATGAAGAACTGGTGGGGGATCATAGTGGTTGATGATGAGGAAGTTGATATAGTTAAAGAGGATGAAATAGTGAGATTAAATAAGAGCATTAATGGTGTGGTTTTTGTGGAAATTAAAAATGAAGAATGTATGACGAGGTATCATGTCATGCACGAGAATCATAAAGGTCACAAATCAAACAAAAATCATGCTAATGGTGGGTTATATCATCTTGGTGGGGTATGACAAGGAATATTCATGAGTCAACCGTGTGATATCAGAGATGGAGTCCATGAGGAGTAGGGATGACAATTAGATTCAGATTTAGTGGGTACCGACAAAGAATCCACAATGGATAAGGTAAAAATCCGCATAATGGGTATAGACACAGGGACAGGTAAAAATTTAATATTATTTTATTTTGCTATTAAATTCGAGTATGTGCTATCAGTTAAGTTAATAGTGATTCGTGTTATTTCATCTATAACTTATTTATTTAATTTAAATATATTATTTATTTACATCATTTGATAATATTTTCTTTATATTTGTGGGATCTTACCAATAGTATTCCATTTTTTCATGAATAGTTAGGGATTTATTTTATTTTTTGTCTATTGTTCATCCTTAACTTGGGTACTTTTGGTTTTAAGAAATTCATTTACTAACATTAATAGCACTGTTACCGAAATAAGTTTGTACTAAATTAATCCTCATGACTCACGATTGGTTGGGCGCACTAATCTTACATAACCTTCAATATAATAGGGGATAATGGTGGTGGTTCCAATTATCAACATTATAATAGGGCATACATCTTGAAAGTGCATTCATAGGGGTGTTAATGGTTGTGTGCGTGGAAAAGGCGATAGGTTCTTCGCGATGGTAGTCGAAAGAGATGACCTACAAAATGAAAAGGGGTGCCTCTATAGAAGAAGAAAAAACACCAATGTTGAAGGAGACAACCTCTATGAAGGAGGTGCAAACTTTCATTAAAGAGGTAGTAAAATTCTAAAGGTACAAACCATGGTTGAGCTGATAATAATTTATCCATGCTAAGTATGTTGAGTCAAAAAAGTTACATGCTAAGTATGTAGATGTTAACCTGTAATCTGAAGCCTAACGAAAGTTTTCAAACACTATAAATTTTATAAAGAGCATTCGCATATCAAAATTTTGTTATTCGTAAATAGTATAACGTTAAAGTTCACATTATAATTCACATTATGGCCCATAATTTCATCTTGTTGCACAATTTTCTATATTAGAGTAGTTAAACTTCATTTAGCTATCAAAGCTTCAAAAGATGTGTAGAAAGGAAGAATTGAGTAGAGATCTTATGTTGATGCAATGTGAAGCAGTGTGAGAAAGAACAAAGGTGGAGATGACAGAGATGCTAGGAAAATAAGTGCAGTTGCACACCTGTTTTTCATTGTTGGTGAGGAAGTTATGGAGAAATATAGGAAACTATATGTAGGCGTCGTATCTAAATTTGAGATGACATATAATGTACAAGAGATATTTAACATTCAAGGATGTTTGGCCGATAAATTTACCCTTTTTGCTCTAACATGATTCTACTAAAAAGTGATGAAGGAGGTGAGATATCGACACTTGTTAAAGGTGTGATATAATAGCTTCATAATTAATTTGATGAGATTCGGCATGGCGACCAAATGATGTTTACAAGGATAGATTCACTTGGGGTATGATGTTAGGGTATTATGACCCACTGTTGGCCGATGAACTTTTCTCATACATCATAGCACTCATTGAAAAATATGTCAATTTTGATGAAGGTATGAAGAAGAGAGCAACAATGGATGTGAGTAAGGTTTTAATCAAATCTAATTTTACACAAATTATCAAAGATTGCTTTAATATTGATGTCAATATTCATGTATTCCCTATTCAATGTGTGGTTAACATTAAGAAAAACCTGATTGAAAATATCTTCGATAGAGACTCAAATGAAGAACCGATGAGGATCATAGTGGTTGATGACGAGGAAGTTGATATAGTTAAAGAAGACTAAATAGTGAGATTAAATAGGAGTATTAATGGTGTGGTTTTTGTGGGAATTGATAATGAAGAATGTATGACGAGGAATTATGTCATGCATGAGAATCATAAAGGTCACAAATCAATCAACAATCATTCGAATTGTGGGGGTATATCAACCTCATTAATAGGGGGTGGCAAAGAATATTCATGAGCGACCATGTGATATTAGAGGTGGAGCTCATGGGGAGGGGTAAAATCATGCACACTCACATCAAAAAGCTTGAATGATATAACTCAAACAAAGCACTTCATATATTTACCCATTGGAACATTAGACTTACAATTTGGGCATCATGGTAAAATCTACACTAAATTTAGTGATGTGGGGAAAGGGGTACGAATATCGTCCAAATAGTTGATATAAATGTTAAGAAGTTTAAGTTAGACAGTTAATATACAATTAACAGTTTCTTGAAGCTTTATAGGTTTAATGTTTATTTCAAACATAGCTCAACCCAATTAATGTGGGGAAGAATTATAAAATATGATTTCAAAATAATATTATCGAATAACATATTTCCTTAAAACAAGACTCCCCTCTTCCTTTATCACTCTCTACAAACATAAGTTTCTTCCTAACCTGCCATGACAGGTACAGGTGGTTTGATTGGGGATTTCGTGTATCCTACAACAAGATCATGGATGAACCATGAGATGCTAGAGGGGGAGTTTCCTCCCATCAACGTCACTTATTATATGAAGATTTTTTATTGCAGCTACGAGCAAAAGAAAGTATAATATTGTAAAAGTTTTTAGTGATACAAAATTCTTCCATAGTTTCCAGCCCCATAACAGAAGAACAAATCAGTTAATTTTCTTGAAGATCGATCAATGGATAAAGGGAGAATATGTTGTTTAAAAATACTTGAGTAGAACTTTATAAAAGTAAAAAAAAGAATACCTATTATGGTTTATCTTCAATTTAAACTAAGTATTTTTTAGGTATAATTCATTTCTTTTTGAGCCACTTTCTATTTTTATTCTAACAAAACTTGTGCTCATTTATTCATCTTGTTTGGTTACATACAAAATATGGACAAGTATGAACACTTGCTTAGAGGGAGAAATGCAAAGAATGTCTCGTACTTAAATTTTGGTGTATTTAGAGAGCTAGAAATCATATTATGTTTTAGATTAAGTGTTTGACTACTTAGCTATTATTCATTAAATAAAGATCATGTCTTGGGACTTGTTTCTTGGTAGAGTTGAAAGACACTTAAGAGACTTAATTTCTCTCGATAGTGTACGAGTTTGTGTACCCCTTGTACAATCAATTTTACAATAACATGGCAACTAGGCACTTGAAGAGTTTTTATTTATTTTTATAATCAAAATTAATTGCTAAGGAGTAATTAAGAAGGCTCTTAAAGAGTTTGTTAAACTAAATATTATATGAGCCACCAAAAGTGTATACTATGTTTGTTTTGTACTCACCATGTGATTATTAACCACAACAAATACTCTTAAAATAATAATAACTCAAAATAACTCAAAAAATTGGATTATCTAAATTGGTTGTGTCCATATACAGTATTTTTCAAGAGATAATTTTCCTAAATAAGGAAACAACAATTTCTTTTTATCCTTCTATGTTACCTACCTAACTCTCTTAGCACTAGTACATCTAATCCTAATAGAACAAAATTTTAACTTCATAATCATTATGTTATGATATTATAGAGTCAATTACTATTTTAATGAGTCTTTAAAATTGTCGGAGTCTTACAATTTTTTTTTAACAGAGATAATAAGAGATGATAAATATTAACTTAAATTTACACACAATTATGAGGTATGTAGTTTGAATTTAAAGGCGTACAATTTAATTGTTAAAATTTACAAAATTTTAATAATATTGGAATTTAAAAATACTCAATGACATTAATATTTTTCTTTCGGTCAACTTTTAACTTGAAGCTATCATGAAGGGACTATGATTGGAATTATTAAATTTCTTGTATTAATTTTAAAAGAAATTGTTAATTTTTTAGGTCAATTTATCCAATTACCCAAAAAATTTACTGACTATTAATAATTGACTTTTTATATATAGATATATAATATGTCTAATGTAATAATTAGGCAATGCTTGGACATCAATCTCAAATTACAAGTTTGGTTAATGTACGAATAAACAACCAAATTTATTAACGATTTTTTAAGTCGTTATTAAGATAACATATATTTTAAATATGTCCATAACTTTTGTAAATATTATTTATATTTCTCATTCTATTAAATTTCATATACCTAGAACTCTCAATTTTTGATCTATATATTTGATTAATTATTATCAATTAAATTATATAATCATTTATTATAAATTAAATTTTAAATGAAATGATGTTACTAATATAGTTTGACAAAAAGACAAATATAACCGAGTTAGGGACATATTTTAAAATGTTAACTAATATAATTTGACAGAAAGATGAATATGGCCGAGTTAAGGACATATTTTGAAATATTTATAATGTTAAGGATCTATTTAAAAGTGCTTTACAAAATTAGTAACGAATTTGATAGTTTATTCGTTAATATATATACATATATGAAGAGACTAATTTTTTTTATTAAAAAAAATTTATTGTGAAGGGATGATTTTCTAATTTAAAATAAATAAAATTTGAAGACTTAATAAATTTATACAAAAGGATTTACATTTTTCTTCCTCTAATTATATTTTATCAAATTCAATACATGTTTTTTACTATTAAACTAAATCATTAAAATTTATACGTTAAAAGATTTCAACTTGAGGGTAAAATAATATTCGACCAAAAATAGGAGAAAATAATGTAATGAGCATTATAATTTTTTGCATAGATGATACATTGTTTTGGTGGTGTTCAGAAATCTGAACCGAAAACATACATTGTACTTGAGAAGTTGTGAATTAATAAAGAAAGTACTTGGCTCAAACTTTATGACGAAAATCTTGAGACATGTGATGCCTAACATACAAGAGACATATTTTGCCATTATTAGGTATAAAAGCAAGCAAGACTTGAAATAGACTTTGAATATGAGGTGCTTCTGTGGCAAGTGACATAAGATAACTTACTTCTATTGAAGGACACATGGGTTTCGGACATTTTGCCATATATATACTACTATCTCTTTCCTAAATTATAAATAAATAAATAATTTAATTGTAATTTTAGTTCTTTTAATTTTATTGATTCACGAAATTGTCTTTTATGGACAATGTTTGTTTATGTTTTTTATTTTTCAATTAAAAAATAATAACATAAGATATTTTAAATAACGTGTTATATGATACGAATTAAATATATGAAATTAGAATAAAACACAGCAAAAACTTAACTTTTAACTTTGAAATTTTTGCATATTCTTAATTAAATTAATGACATTTGAATAATCAATGCATCTAGATTATTCTATATCATAGAATTGTATGTCACGTCATTAAAAATATGTCAATTCGATATTTTTTAAGTTAAAAAATATGAGAAAAAGATCAAAATTGTCGACTTTTAAAATAGACAGGTCATTTTTGTAAATTGGTAATAATAGAGGGACTAAAACTACAATTAAGCCAAAAAATTATTCCACTTTTTTTTGTCAAATTGTAAGAAAAATATCAAATTAAACTCTATTTAATTATTTTATTCTAAAACTACTCGTATAATATTTTTTAATTTTATCTTGAATTTTCTAATTCTCGTAAAAAAAATGAATTTTAAAGTTATTTTTAAGTGACTATATTCATTCTTTTTTATTTTTAAGGATGCATAGATATTTTTCACCAATTTAAGAGAGGAAAAGTAAGTTAAGAAACATAACTTTTTTTATGTAAATTTTAGAATATTAAATAAGGTTAATTCATTTTCTTATTAAATGAATTGATTATTTTTTTTACTCTCTTCGTTTCTTTTTAACTATTCTATTTAAGTTGTATACGTTTTTTAAAAATATAATTAATTTTATTAATTTTAATAATAAAATAAAAAGTCATGTTAACAAGTGTCTTAAAGTCACTTGATAAGAAAACCAAAATTAAAATTTTGCATTGAAAACAATAAACTTAAAGCTTTTAAAATTAGAAAATTACTATTTTTAATTGATAAACAAGTGCCATGAACAAATATTCACTTAAATATCCTTTAGTTGATAAAGATATAGTAGTGACAAAAAATAGTTAATGTTAAATTAATATTATAAATAACAAATAATTTTTTTAAAAAATAACAAATAAAACACTTAAGATGAAATGAATTAATTATAATTTCCTACATTGCAACTCTAGTTTCCATTTATCTTCATCAAATTAAATGTATCATATGCGATTTTATCAATGAGATGGAGGTTAAATTGGTCAAAGGGGTCCATTGATTTATTCCACCAATCACGAACAAATTCAGTTTTTTTTTAAGGGGAAGGTCGAAATTCATGAATAATAGTAGTGGGAAATAGTTATAGATCTTTTAAAAGGTTTCAAAATTAATTAAAGAAAAGTTCAAAACTCAAAAAGTAAATATTTGAGATTAAGTTAACAAGTTCAAAACTAAAAAATTATTGTGGTCTCTAGTATGTGCATGTTTGATTTCAATTTTGGTGGGACTATCAATTCTAAAGTTGTAAAATTGATTATGATATTTTAAATGTTGTAGAACAAAATTAATTTTGTCTCCAAAATTGATTTTAAATTCAATTTAAGATTTACAATTATTGAGTCTAAAAGTAATTTTTACACTAAAATTCATTCCTGAACTCACTTTTATCAAAATATATCCACATATAAATTACTTTATATTCAACTCACTTTTAATTAAAATCAATTTTACAAAAATCAATTTAGGGGAATCAAATTATCAATGAGAGAACCAAAAATGATTTATCTGAATAGGCCTCATCTTATTCATTATAAAAATAAATGTATTTTATATAATAAGATTAGTGATCAAAGGGAAAGATGAAAAGCCAAATCTTCTTTGAGAGTTGAAGTTTGGACCTAGGAGTTAAGTCAGAGACAATAGGAGTGGTAAAAAAATTTAAAATTTGCCCGCAAAGTAAAATAAAATGAGTGATAAAAAATCAATATATTTATCAATTAAGAAATCAAATAGCACATTTGGATTAAAATCATACTAGAAAATGAATTTTATGGTCATATAAAAAAAATTATATTGACAAATAACATAAACAATTGATTATAAAGTTAGTGATTGATGAAATTGAAGTTACAAACATGAAATGAGATCTTAAGATGAATAGTTCATATTAACTTTTAATATAAAATTCATTTATATTGACAATGTGCAATCATATTTCTCTAGGATCTCTAACTATTTTATATAATTATATTTTTTTAAATTACTATTTAATAATATAATGGATATAATAATTATCAGTAACCAAAATTTATATTCTTAGATTCTTTAAGAATGAATAATATTTTTAAATAAAAAATTTAATTTAAAGTGAGGAAATTTCGTTTTAGTATAAAATAAAAAAAAATTTAAATTTTACTAAAATATTTATAAATAGATTCATATTTATCTTCCGCTAATAAAAGTAGTTGAAATTGAATTCATGACCTCTCAAATTCAACACTTATTTTTTTTATTTCTAAACCAAACAAATAAAAATTATAATGAGTTACATTTTAGTCTATGAATTGTTGGAATTGACATAGGATTTTGGTTCTTAATATAAGAAATTACATATAAAAATGGAGATCTTCCACCTATTTAGTCTTTTTCAATCAAATCAATCAATTCTAATAAATTTGAACCCCAAAATTGAGAACGACAAACAAACCAAATAAATATACCACCAAAGAAACATTTATGTATATACCTTACTTAAATTGATGTAGTGACTAAGAATTTGAGTTTCCACATTGCTTTTGTTGAATGAAAAACACTTTAGCCATGAACTCTACAACTATTGTCATTATCCTCTTGGAAGTTACTAAAACATATTCCATTTTCTTCCCCCTTTCTTTGATCTTTCGTGTAAAATTTTGTCATCTTATTTAGGAAAAAGCATGCTTTCGGTGCTATATCCCTTTTGAAGATTTGGAAAAAATTTCCCTAATTTATGAAGAAGCAAAGGCCTTAGCTAGGACTTTAGCATCAAAGTTTGAACAATAGTGCCCCAATTGAGGACCAAGAGGCAAGAAAAAATCATTGTGTTTTTTAGTAGGCCAAATGGAAGTACAAGGTACTTTAACATGTTACATGTAGCAAATTTTGAAAATTACAAACCAACAAATATTCAAGGATGAAAACACCAATCACAACACTATAACCCAATGGATGAACATGGACGAAACATAAAAGATATTTTTTTTGTAGAAAAAAAAAACTAATTAATTGTGTTTAGTGAAAGAAATTAGTCTCTCATATGGATCGTGCAAGGTTTCGTTTTTAGCGTCCTCAATCCTCTCAAACATGATAACCTCGTTGTCTTTACATGGAGAGAATTTGTGATCTAAAGTTCTAATTGAGTAAATCAGTTATACAAATTTTTATATAGTTTTAAAATTATTTGATACTTCATTATATAAATTCAAATAAATGTATAATAAACTTTTAAAAAATATAAGTAAATATCGATGGTTAGATTACATTGCTACGAATTTGGATTTATATAAAATTGTGTTTGATCATTAATATATTATGTCAATAATCAACCATTGAATTAATGAAATTGATCGTTTATAGAGTTATTAATTGGAGTAACTCATCACATAGCTATTATTGGAGTTAACGAATCCCCACCCATATATACTTACAAATTTAAATCCACTTTTTTAGAACGAGTGTAAATTAGAGAGATGAGAGATATTAAATTACACCCGAAATGTTACACTAGAAGTTACACTCATTCAATAACATTGTATCCGATAAATATTTTTTAAAGTAATCGTTGAATTGATAGCTATTATAAATAGATCATATCTATATATTGTAACATTAATCTATAAACTTTTATGTGTCATCAACATACACCATTGACGTTATTAATCTTAACTATCAAGATAATATATGAAATGATTTTAGATTAATATTAGAAAGTATATATGTAATCACATGATTAGTTTGACATCCAAACTATGTTGGTACTCCAAGCCGATCACCTATCATTTACAATACTCTAAAATATTATTAAAAAAAAAAATATAATAGAAAAATATAAAATTCCATGGGGACTAGTAAAACTCAAGAAAATAATGCTAAGGGATATAAACTACTCTCTCGTTAAAAATCTTACTAATAAAATTCAGAGGAATAAAACTATGGTGTAGGATAAAAGAGTGCAGTAAACGTCTCAAAAATCAACAAATTCTAAATTCAGGGAGACCTATCTAGTTTTCGATTGAAAACATCTGAAATATTGCAAGAAAAAAGCATCACATCAATGAATGTTAATAATGTGAAGCCCTAAATTAGCCTTCTTATTAGCACATTGATTACTTTCTCTAAAAATATGAGGAAAAATAAATTTTGTACTTTTAACCATCTCAAAACAATTAAGCCATCTATTTTTAATAGACCAAGGAACAAGACATTGATTCTTGAAAGTCAAATTTGACAATTGAGAATTTGATTCAATTCATAGGAAGTGCCACTCTTTTTTGTAATTATTTCAAAAGCAACCATAACTTTTGTAAGCATAGCATGCAACACAATTGTAATCCCCAAATTCATAGTGAAACAACCCTGAGAAGTTGTTAGATGACTCTAACCACAAGCAACAAGACCATGAGAGCCAAAAATAGCTCCATTATTATTACATTTAATTCACTCATATTTTGGAGGATGTCTAATCATTTCCTTGATGGTAGGAGACTTATCATAATGAGTTATAGCTTGGAAGAACTTGAGAATTTGAAATTATTTCATAGAATTGGAATTTGTGTTAAAAGTATAGTTGTCAGTAAAGATACATTGACAATAATTATTTTGGTGATTATGTAAAAGCAAGACTATTTTCATCAAAGCGGTCTTGATACCTATAATACCAAATAATGTTAGTATTAAAGGTGATGTTGGCCAGAATATTATCACTACACTAGTGAGACTCTCCTATGTTACAAATGAAAAGAATATGTTGAACCGAGTTAGTATTCGTTTGAGAATGAAAAATAGGGCTTAACCAAAACCAAATCTTAGTAGCAAATAGGCAGGATAGAAATAGATGGATGCTAGTCTCTGTTGCACAATAAAAAATCTCATATCTTAAAACAATTTGTCAACCTCAAAAGAATAAATTATTATAAACATTATGCAACAATTTTTAAAACCTAAGATACTTGGAAAGAGGAATGTTACAATGCCAAATGGATTTGTCCCATCAAAGTTTTTGCCCCACAGACTTCAAGAATAAATATGCTTCTATAAAGCTTAAAACGTAGAAGTTGTTTAATCTCTAAACTAGATGATCCTTACAATCAAAATTAAAAATAGTAATATTTGCCAACAAGGCAACCAATTGTGGAAAAATATGTAAGATAACATAAAATTTTCCAATGACCATCCTAACTTAAATAATTAACAATGGCATAAAGAAAAGATTGCATGTCCTCATCAATGATAAAAATAGAAACCAAAGAATCTTCCAACCAAGTGTCAACCCAAAAGGTAATATTGTCACTATTGACATTTGTTGTTCTTATATATAGTAGTTAGCTTAGTTTTAAGTGTTGTCTTCATGGAGGAATCAATATGACTTATAATATGTCTATGATTTCTAAAGACCCGACCATTAAAATCAATAGCTCAATACTGACTAGAAGTGATTAAGTCCTAAGCAAACTTAATAATAGAACCATTATTAATGTCTCTCAAAGAACTAATACCAACACCATTTTCACAAAGATGATGAAGGATTTTATCTCAAGCTAAAATAACCATTTTCCTCTAGTTAATGTCTCAAGACCAAATTAAATTCATAACCCATTTGTCTACATCATTGAGAAGAAAAGCAAACTAAAAATATATGTGGAAACTATACATCAACATGTTATTAATGACGTTTTTTCACCATCAGAATTGTACAGACCATAGAGATGAGATATGTTTTCCATGTGCAAAAAGTTTAGTAATAATTTTGAATTTAAAGTTGCAAAGGGCAATAGACCTATAATACTCCAATTTAATGGGTACGAGGGTTCTTTTTAATGAATTGGAACACGATCATCATATGCACCTAATCAATTTGATGAATTGAGACCCGACCGAAGTGGCCCTAAATATAAGGACTTTCATTTTAACAAATAAATATGAGGGCTTTATTAGACTAAAATAAGAAAGCAAGAGCTCAAGAGTACTTGGATGAGATGGTAAAAGTCTATTTCAGTTTTGTAGTTATGAGGGATAGATTTTCTATCCATTGTAGTCTTTTCCAACTCCAAAAATAATAACTGATTAAAAAAACCAAATAAAACAACAAATATAGTGATATTACCATGCAAAAGATGCATGACACATGCATAGCATGCAGTGACAAAGAGCCAAAAGTAAGAAATAAAGCATGTTTCATGAGCTAAGTGTAAAAAAAGATTAATTCTTAGGCTGAAAGAGTATGAAAATAAACCTAAATGCATGCATTATGAATTTTTTTTTCTGCTTAAAATAAATTATAAATATCAACATAATTAAATAATGCAAGTGTTTGAATACTATATATTAGGCCAAAGTTAGGCTAGTTAAAATAAGATAATGGCTTCCTTCATGAATTTAACCAAGGTAAATTCTCAATTAATTAAGAATAAAAATCCAAATTGATCCCTTAACATTTTAGTCATTGAGAAAAAATAATATCCAAATTAATCGGTGACAATTGGATAAATGGAATATATTAGTTTCCTCCATTTTTGAATTTCTTTTTCTTCTAAAGTGTCAAATAACAATAATGATGTGTCCATTATTTACGCAATAATGTTAAAAATTATTGACTTATACATATTTAATCTATATAATACATGTAATATTTATTTTTTAAATTAAAAAACAATATTTAGAGAGACTAATTTAATTCAAAAATATTTACATATTAATAATTTCTAACAACTCTTACATAGATAATATATATTTCATCACCTATATCTGATACTTTAGAAAAAAAAATTATCAAATTTAAATCAAACTTAAGAGAAGGACTCATATTTTTTCTATACAATTGCTAGAAAATAATTTAAATATTATTTTTTTTCTCGGAAACTACAATTGCCCTCGTCCAAATATAAAGGACCAATTTGTGTCTTTATTAACTGATGAGATATATTATTAATTAACGAGATGTGCTAATAAACAATTGTATTTGGGTTAAAATTCAAATTTTGTATCGATAGTTTTTATAGGTAAATATCATTTGATAGTTTTCAATGAGGGTGAATCACACCTAATCTAAATTTATTTTTATAAAAAAAAAAATTGCTATTTGCTAATAATACATTATATAACAAATTAGCCATTCTTACTTGTTAAAAGTTATATATGAGCCTCTTAAATTTATGTGTTTTTAGAACAATATAGTCACTTTCGTGCAGTGATGGGCTCCAAAAACAATTAAGAGGAAAATGGATATTCTATTAATTTCTTGTATTTTTTAATACAACAATAATGTCTTTACATAGCCTTGATTCTATCCAGAGCTCAACAGTGATACATGATTTTCTATTAGAGATTTAAATTTTTTTTATAATATATCTTAACTTTTAAAAAATCATATTAATTGAACATTCTAAAAATTTATATTTACATGATTTAAATCTGAAGTTAGAATTTTGTAATTTTAAATTATTAACTTTTAGATTAAAAAAAGACTTTAAAAAACATTAAGACTGAATCCATCATAAAATTATGTTATAGAATGACAGTTGTGCGGTGATCCTACAAAAATGGTAACAGAATATGAGAATATTTTAATGGTAGTAACATATTTTTCTCAAATCTTAAGCTAAAAGCTTCTATTAAAACATTGTTGTCACAAAATGGTTCTTTCTTTCCCTCAGTGATTTGGGCCTACTTCTTCAGTTTTGGGCCCATTAGCAGATCTTGGGCCTATTCCTTTTTGCAGTTTTGTATCATCCAAAAGTGGGCCCTTGTTATAATTTTGTCATTCTTTATCTAATCAAATAAGTTTGTTTTTTAAATAATAACGTAAAAAAATTTGTAACTTCCTTATTTTGACAAATTTTAATTTGCAGATATTTGAAAGAGAATCACATAAAAAATATTGAGCAATTAGTCACAATCATAATTATAATCATAATCAAATTATATCTAAACTAAGAGAATAATTAATTTTCCATTAATCATTTGAATAATATTCTTCTTCAAATTTTTGCTGCAAAATCATTAGCAACTTAATTATATTCAACGTTAATTAGGCTTTATTAAAGTGAAAAACTCAATACCGAGAAAAAAATATTAATATTAATGTTGTTAAATAAATCAATGAGTTATTTAGCATTAAATAAATTTTTAGTCTTTATAAAATTGTTGAATTTCACTTTTAATCCCTTTACCAAAATTTCGCACATTTTAGTCCCTACAAATATCATTGTCCTCAATTTTTATATTTAGAGTAGGGGTTAAAGTTTTAAACATATGATATTTGTAAGATTATAAAGTACGAAAAAAAATTACAAAAACTAAAGGTAAAATACAACAATTTTATAAAAATTAAAAACTTATTAATCAATTTATTACTTTACTAACTACTCCATTTATAGGAGTAAATCTCCACCCAAGGGTAAGAGAATATGCCCTCTAAAGCTTCCTACATGTAAAATTTCTTATAATAAAATAATATATGAGAGTTATGTGTTTTGAGCATCTAAAAGCGGTTCTTGTGCTATTGCTAGTTCACGTGGGTGTTAACTAGTAGTGATTATTGAATTCTAGAAAGTATTAGCTATGAGATTTGTTGGAGAGTTTGAGGTGCAAAGTAGCAGGAGGCTAAATGTACATTTATATTATTGTCAATGAAATGGACCTCTTGACTACATCATTACAAAAAATTTGGATACAAGTATCAAATATTAAGATCAACTTTTGATCATTTACAAAGTCAAATTATTGGTATGATATCATTTGTTGAGGTTCAGAGATGGAGAAACAACAACGGATCAAATGCTTCGAGATCATAAAAAACTTTAACATAATATTTCAATTCAAAACTTTATGATATTCGATATAAGAGTCACCTCTTTTATATATCAAACATTTATCTCATTTATAATTGATATTATGCGTAACCATTCACAGTTGAATCCAATACGATCAATCTGATTAACTTACATGAGGTGGGGAGAGATGCTCTTAAACATAATGCACTTATTGATATAGATAAATTGCCATAAATATAGAAAAAATTAATGATATGGATAAATTGTCATAAATTTAGATAAAATTATGGTTTGAAGTGCTAATTCAATAAATTAACTTATCATCTATCCAATCCAACAACAAAAAATGGAATTAAATCCATCCACTTAACGATATAGTTGAATCCCAAGATCCTACTATTTTTTCAAATTCAATGGATTGCATTTTTCTTATTTACATCCAATAAATATTATTATAATTTCTCTAAAAATCATTTTTACTAATTAAAAAACAGTTTATGTTTATTTTTTTAAAAAAAAGTTGTTTTACATAATTTAAAATAAACAGTTTCTAATAATTTAAAAAAAATCTGAAAATAAATTTTATTGTTATTTTTTAAAACTGAAATTTTTTTACTTTAATATTTTTAGTAATTTAAAAACTATATTTTTATTGATTTAAGAATAAATAATCTGATTGTAAAACAAAAAATTAAATAACATAATTTATTTAAATATTTAATTAATAATATTAGCAGTGGTCGGAGGTGGCCGACTACTGAAGCTCTTATCAACCACCGTAGATCCTCAAAGCTCTTACGTAGGTCATCCCCAACCACCAATATTATTTAAGTAATTATTAATAAATAAATAATATTATATTTTTACATTTTTTTTAAATATATATAAAAAAGCATTTTTTTTCCTTTAAAATTACATAAAAACATCAAATTTTTTTTTTGGTAAAAAATAAACTACTTTGAAAACACTAAATAAAATTATTTTCAAAATAAAAAAGAATTAGTATAAAAACGCAGTTAAAACATACAATTTTTTAATAAGATAACTAAGACTTTTTTTTTATAAATTACTAATTTAGTAATTTTAAAAATATTAAACAACTGATGTTTTAAATTAATATCAAAAACAATACTTTAATGTAAAAAAGAAAAAAAAACAGAATACTTCCATCAAAAGAAAATTTATATTTTTATAATAATATTTTTAGAAATAAAAAAAAATATTATAATTTTTTATTAAAATCCTCAAAAAAGAGGTAATTAGATGGATAGGATTGAATATTTATTATACCTTTTAGTAGATTTTAATAGGTTAATGTCAAATTTAGTTATAGTAAAAATTAAATATATCTAATGATTTAATAATTATAATTGATTAATATTGTAAAAACTATTTACATATTAATAAATTAAATCCTTAAAAATAATCATTAAGAAATCATGCTTTTTGTATGAGAATCCTAATGACATCAACTTAAGCCATCTACACATGTGTCAACCTAACTATCCAAACTAAATTAACTTTCCTCACCAATGTATGCAAATTGGAGAGTCGTGTCACCCTAGTCAAAAAACAACTAATTTGTTGCTTTACACGAGAGAAAATATATACAAATGAAAAGATATCCAAAGGATTTCAAATGTAGATCACGATAAGTTTCATGAATAATTTGATAATTACAACAAACTTTTAACTAGAACTAGGATTTAAACATGGTTTTGCTTTTATCAATTTTGTGTCACAAATTCATTGATCGAAACTCGAAAACCTAAAAGATAAAGCGAATATGTCATGTTAAAGTTTTGGTCATTTTGTCATCGGTTACATCTTATGTCACTTTTATCACTGCTTCACTCATAATATAAAAATCAAAAATATTAATCTTAATCAATACTTTTTTTCTCAAAAAGAATAGTAAATTTAGTTATTGAATTTTTGAACAATTTTACGTGAATTCATAGGTAATTAGTAATTCCTCGATTATTGTTATAACAAAAACATATATTTTGAATATGAAAATTGTAACATAATAAAAAAGGAACACATTATACAAAGTAAACTTATAAAAATCATATTTTGAACTTGGTTTAGTCATTCAAAATTAAATTAAAAATATATATATTATTGTTTCAACAAAGTTATATACTATAAAAAAATATCAATAAAAAATCATTCAATTATTGGTTAAAAAATTCATCATTTGGAACATAAAAATATTTAATGTGAATATTAATAGGTTACAAAACAAATATATAGAAAGGTATCAATTTTAATAATTCTTTGAATTTACCGATTTCTTTAGCAAAAAACTCATTATTAGTTAGATGATTGTTACATTTATTGATATAAATGCTTAATTATATTATTACTAATTCATTATCATAATTACTTAAATATTATTACTAAAACAATATAATATTATATTATTTTTATAATAGATGGTATTACAATTTTATAACTGAAAATATTAATCAGTCATTTAAAAGTATCTTCTTGTAAATTGCACGAGTCTAAAATCTAGTTATATAATTTAGTCCTAATTCCACCAAATTCATAAACTTTTTATTCATATTAAGTCTTTGAGTAATATATAATAACTTACAAGAAGATCAAACCGGACCACATTGTTGACTTTGTTTCCTTCATCAAAGTAGATTCTCATGCCACTTTATTGTCTTTTGATAGAAAAATATATGGCATTCCCATTTGGATGTTAGTAAAAGAAAGATAGTGTGAAATATTATTCCATTTATTTCATTTCATTTTTGTGATATGTGTGTGTGTGTTTTTTTTTAAGCAGAAAATCAAGATTCATATACACTTGGAACACATGAGATACTCAATCCTATATACGATTATACAAATAATGAGACAAAAAACCATCCAAACTATGACGATGTAATGGAGATTTAGGAGATCCAATAAAGTGGAGCAAATAGCTTTATTTTAAGAACTAAAAACTTATTCTCACTCATACTAGACATTATTTGAAAACAAGAAGCAAGATTTTTTTTTATTAATAAAGATTATATAAAAGTATTATGAGTAAATTATTAAATTGTCCTCTAAAATTGTAGGGTCGGAAATTTACTTCTTTAAATTTGAAAATAAATAAATAACAACTTCAAATTGAAAGACTTTAGATAATATAGTCTATATGTTAGATTGTTCTCTTACTGAGATTGACGTGAATGTTAACTGCTTACATGTTATGTAAGAGATTGACTAACTTGTCCGATTTTGGAAATATGATGGAGTAATTTGTTCCATTTATAAAAAAATGAATCAAATTTTAAAAAAATGAAAGTATGTCATCATTGCAACAATAACATCTCTATTTATATAATTCATTCTTGTTTCTTCTTCTATGATTTCATATTTTCCTTTTCTAAGAACATTGTATTTATGTAATTCGTTCTTCTTTCTATTTGATGGTGTTCAAATTGTAGAAAATGAAAGAATAAAAAACCATTTATTCTTCTTTCTCCATGGATGAAAGTTTGACTATGGTGATTTTCAAATATCATTGTGAAATAAATGTTGTTGTTAGAGTTGTTGCAACTAAAAAGAATGAAAATATGAGTTTATTTGAATATTTGAGTTATTAATTTGTTGAAATTTGTATTGTATTGATAAGAATTAATTTTATGAGTTTTGTTTGAAAATTTTGATGAATTTTTGTAAAAACATAATAACATTGTTGACATTTTAAAACATAAAAGATCAAATTATTTACTCAAAATTAAATAAATGACTAAATCGAAAAAAAAACTAATAATAATAAAGGACTGAAGTGTTATTATATTTAGAAAATTAAAAATAATGAGAGGTGAAGATTTATAAAATATGACCGTACAATTTTTTCATAATCTATTATATATTTAAACTAAAAAGTGAAACATATAAAACTTATGAATAATTGCAAACACAAAATTTATGAAGGTAAATGGCATTAACCTCCCTTAAGGTTTATTTAAAAAACACAAATAATTTTTTTTATTTCTATTTTAAATTTCTCTCGTATATGATAGTTTTTACTTTTTTTTGGAAATCTTTATGAATATGAACTTGCTTATTGTAAGATAGTTCAATCTTATCATGAAAAACTTATCACAAATATGATAATTATTTTGAAATTTTTAACAATGAGAATTTGTCTTTTGTATGATTGTTCAATATCAACAGTGATGATAAATTTTTTCTGTGTATTATAATTTTTTTTATGCTGACCTAGAAACACTAGCTCTTACTAATTCTTAATTGACAAATGTTTGTTTTTATATAGTTCTGATAATAAATTGTAATGTATTATAATTATTCTTATTTTCATTAGAAAATATAAATATATATATATATATATATATATATATATTAAATCTAACGAATGGACTAGTCACACGTATTTGTTTCTATTGGTATAAGTCTTAAAGGCTAATGATTGACTTTTTAATTTATAATTGGTATCGTGCTATTTATAATATGAATTATTTCAATTATTATGTTTATCTAATATAATAAAGTCTTAGAATAAAATTTGTTTTGATAAGACATTGAGTGGATAATAAGATTGTGAGATGTTATAGAACTTTATTATCAAACAATTTGTATTCAAGTATTATTATAAAGGGTAATAATAATAAAATCGAGGCTATTATGTGTGTCGAATGATAATCATGTCTCGCAGATTTGGATATCAGATATCAAATCACAACATAAGTATATATTATGATGAATGTATATTGGATTGATCCTCCATGAGAATATAGACATTCAATGAGTCATATTAAGGGACATGAGTGATCTAGATGTGATTTACCTCTGTCACATAGTGGGAATAACGTCTATGGCCCCCTTGATAGAGTATGATTGTTAAATACATGATCATACTGAGATAAGTAAATATGGGATATTGATTGTTGTAAAGCATACTCAGGTATCAAATAAGGCATCGAACTATACAAGGGTGACACATTATATTTCTTGAGTTCGATTTAGATATGAGGGAAAAAAGGAGATCATACACAATGTCATTATTACAGAAAAGTTATGTCAGATCACATAACATTATTATTATTCGGGTTACAGTGATATGTTGCTAGATATCGCTTGCTACTTATAATATTAAATAGATAATTTAATATTATTATCAATGCTACGAAAATCTATAAGGTCGCATACTAGAAGAGAGAGAGAAAACCTAGTTGTTATCTTCATTAGCCCCATTTATTGATTAGCACTGAAACTTAGGTTGCTTTCCTTCGAGTTCTATTCGTATAGACTACATAAAGACATTGCCAATAGAGCAACATTCGTAATCAAGCAAATTGGTATTATTCAGTATGTTGTGCATGAGCCATTTTTATACTAGTCATGATAGTTATGCATTAGATCATTGGTTGAATCATCAAACTCATTTTGAATAAGAAAACCAATCTGATTCAATATATTATATATAAGTAAATTTCATATTATTCATGGTGGTTGTGCAATTGAGCAAACAATTATGTATCAAGTACTTGATATTTGCGGTTTGAAGATGAAGGTCTAGGACATAAGTTGCACTGTTGTATCAAATGTTGATATTAGAGTCAAAGTTTCTCTTTAACATAAAATGTTAACTAAAATCATTAAAAAAAAACAAATCAAACGGGGTGTTGCCCCGCACCATGCAAGGGGTAGTTACCCCCTTGAACATCATCTGCGGATATGTGTAGTGTGATAATTAAGGAATTTGTATGAATGGTTATAAACACCATTAATGCTCATATTAATGATGATAAAGTTCATATATTATTATGGTTTAAGTATGTCTTTGATCTCTATAAATATACTAATTTTTTATTTTACTCCCTGTAAGTTTTTTTGTTTGAATTCAGCCCTTGTAAAATCATAGACAATCAACTTTTGTCTTTAACGTCAAATGAACATTGTAAAAAAAAGAGTTGTCAAACAATTATGGCATGTGGCCCGATTAATTCCCACCAACACATAATATTTTATGATATATTAAAAAATTTAATGGTTTATATTATTAATTAATATATTTATATTTTTATTATTTTATAATTAGTGTTATTTTGTAAAAATATATGAATCGATATTAAAATAGGCGTTTGAGGTTTTTTTTGAAAAACTCGTCTTTTTCCTTGTCATAAAACATGTAACTCTTCTCTTCTTGACTCTATCCATTAATGTCCCTCTCTATTTTCTGTTCTATACCAAATAAATATGGTAAGAGGAGAAACTCGATGATACTCTTAAAGTGAGGGGAAAAATTGAGTTTTAGAGCCACATGTGTGGAGTGTTGGTACTAACATCATCACTCATCTATCAAGTATTCTTGTAACACTCCAACTGGAAGGTATAGTTTTTAAGCCAATTTTGTGTTTGTGATAAGGGGAAAACCTGAATCTTAGAGCCACGTGTGGGGAGTATTGGCACTCACATCATTCCTCATCTATCAAGCATTCTTGTAAGACTCCAACTAAAAGCATATTTTTGAAGCCAATTGTGTGATTGTGGTAATGAAATGAAAATAGAGAGACGTTAATGAATAGGGCAAAGAAGATAACAGTTTTATGATTTATGGCACATCAGAAGACATGTTTTTCAAAAATCCCTCTTTTAATTTCCATTCATATATTTTATATATAAAATAACACTAATTATTAAATAATAAATAAATAAATTTATTAGTTGATAGTAAAAAATATTTCAATTTTTAATATATCATAAAATATATGTATTGGTGTGCCTTTATAGGACTACATGCCACAAATTTTTTTTTTGTAACTTTAACATTAGAACCAAGGATCAAAATCATTGTATGAACTAAATCCAAACAAAAAAACTTACAGGGGCTAAAATAAAATAAGTGGTATATTTACATGGACCATTGATATATTTAAACCTATTATTAATTATGATTGATTATGTTAATAATAATAATATTATTAAATGGTTTTATTTGATTGATTATATGCCATTATTTTGTGATTGCATGGTGAGTGGTTATGTCCTAGTTTCTTTTTATGTAGAGTTATTTAATCAGCCTGCGTGTTGTGCCTTTTTCTTAAATTTTATTTGTATCTTGTTTTCATATCTTCATCCCTTGTATGTAAAATGAGTTTTATTTTATGTGATATAACGATGAAGACAAAGAGACAAAATCAAAGGACGATAATCTTGGAGGTCATGCTTGAAGAAAACAAGATCAATTATAGGTTTAGTTAAGATTCTTGCATTGACTTGTTAGAATAAATGCGTTAGAGACCATAACCACATCACTTTATTTACTATATGTATGATTTGCATGTAAGAATATCGTAGGTTAAATAGTTAAAAAAATATGGTGAGATCAAGTTTAACTAACATCATTCAAAGAATATATCGAGTTAAATGATTTCTAAAAGATAGCACTCATCAAGACTAGTATTGAAAATGTGGGTTCACTAAAGTTAAGCACATTTTTTATACTAGTATAATGCAATAGAATAAGGCTGAAAACGGTAGAAATAAGAAGTATCAAGATGATGCATTGGATGCTAGATGCATCATGCTAGCTACCATGAACTCTAAGCTTCAAAAGCAATATGAGAAATGGAAGCCTTCAAAATGATCGAACACATAAAGATGCTCTATCAATATTATGAAGTAGCAATATCAATTTACATGAAAGGGGGTTTGAATAGTAAATATTCCTATTTAAAAATTTATGTTGAAAACTTAAGAAAATAACTTAAAATTGATCTTGGTTGTGAAAATAAAAAACGGATAACGTTCTTGGCTAGTTAAAATCAGTAATTTAGTTTATATATTTAAATTGATAATCAATCAAACTGGAAGTAAATAGATAAGAGAAGAGATACCACACAAGGATATATCTTAGTTCACCCAACCCGGGTTATGTCCACTCCTCACAACCGTGAGATTTTCCATTAAGTGTTTGAAATAAAGAATTTTCTTGGTTTTACAGCACCTAGCTTAGATCAACCTTAATATGTTACAAAGTTAAAAAAAATTCATCCAGAAAGGAGTTCAATCAGGTCACCTATCAACCTTGATAGGATTTCTTACAATCTACCCAAACTATACTAAACTCTTATAGTTTGAGTTTTACAATAATGATGAGATTGTTGTGTTAGAATCTAAGAAGGCTCAACACTTGTTTGAGTTATGATTCTTTGACATAGAAATACACGAGAATGATTCTAGAAATCAAATAGGAAAAATTAGAACTGATTAAATGTACGTGAGTGAGAGAAATTCAAGTATGATTGAAATGAGTAGTGAATTGCTTAGTACTTGAAGCTCTGATTTTTTCTTTAGCTTGGCCTTCCTTTTAAAGGCTTTAGGATATTTAATGACAGTCAAAAAGAGCCGTTGAAAGTTATATGTCGTCATGTGTCAGATTTAACCAAAGACCACATTATATGATTAAAAAATGTTCAAATCTTTGAACACTATTGAGTTATGTTTGACTGATTTGGATTTCTTCATTCTTGGACAACTATGATCTTGTTTAATGATCATTTAATCTTTAGATATATAGTTGAGGAGATCAGTTGAATAAAGTGTTTTGATTTGCACAAAATAGACTTAAGAATGATGATATAAGGCTAGAGAATGATGTAACAAAGTTAGAGAATGATGGCCATTAAGCTGGAGAATATTTGTATCATTCTGGACTGATGTCATCATACTTGGAAAATGATGTTGATCATTTTGGAGAATGATGTTGATCATTTTGGAGAATGATGTTGATCATTTTGGAGAATGATATTGATCCTTTTGGAGAAAGATGTTTGCTGTTGAAGATCAAGTGTAACAGGTTAGAGAATGTTTATTAATCTGGAGACTTGTATTACACTGCTTGAGAAGGTTCAGATATGTCTGGTCTTGCTAATTAGTGATCTTCTCTCTTTCTGATTTGAGTAGTTTCTTTGAATCTGATTATCTCAGTTTGTTCCTTGACAAGTACTTATGATATTGATGTAAAATTTATAGGCTAAAACTTCTTTTAACTAGTGGAGATTGATTGATCTTGAATCTGACTTGATCATTCTTTAAAATGGAGAACATTCTCCGTTTTTCAGATTTTATCAAGAATGTTCTCCTTTCTTGTTTATTCAGATTTTACTTTTCATGTTGATTTATTTTTGCTTTACTTAGATCCTATCTTTTATTAATACACTCAACCACACATGTTAAATACCAAAATACTTAGAATCATAATTAATATTTTTAATTAATTTTTGTTTGTTTTCATCAAAACATTAAATTGAGATTTTGTCTCAATATATTAAGTTAGGCACAAGATGTTTGAAGTTTCCAAACCAAACTAATAGAGGGAAGACATGTAGGTCCTCATGTGCTTAAGATGACTGGCTATGTTGAGAAGCTATAGCGATTGAGCTTTGCTCTTTAGTGAGAACTTACAATTAATTTGATCCTACAATCGTTGTTGGAAGCTTCAATTAGTTTGTCATTAATCGAATTATGAATGACATGGATAAAACTCTGCCAAAAATATCAAGCATGTTGAGAATTGCTGAAAAAAACGGTAGCAAAGGAAAACCTCCTCTAGCTGATGTGTTTAGTGACCCAAATACATTAGTATGTATAAGGGTGAACATGCCCTATTAAAAATGAAGTACAAAACCAATTAAGTAAGAATATTAAAACTTTTCGATCAAGTCAAGGAGGTGAATATTTAAGCCTAGATTTTAAAGACTATTTGAAAGAGTGTGGGAACTTATCCCAACTCATACTTCCCATAACGCCACAATGGAATGGTGTTTCTGAGAGAAGAAATTGAACCTTATGGGAAATGGTTTGGTCCATGACGAGTCATGTCGATCTTGCAAATTCCTTTTGAGGACATGCTCAATTAACTGCAGCTTTAACATTTAAATGTATTTTATCCAAACCAATGGAAAAGACACCATATGAGATGTGGAATGGTAAAAAATTTGGTGTGTCTTTCATGTAGATTTGGAGTTGTGAGGTATATATCAAACAAAAAATATCTATGAATCTTATATCCAAATATGAAAAATTATTTTAGTGGGGTATCCTAAAGAAACAACAGGATGATACTTCTATAATCCTTTTGAGGGAAAATAGTTTGTCACTCATGTTGGACATTTGCTTATTTTTGATATTATTGACAAACATACATTATTAAATAAATCTAACATTGTAAACTGAGAAAAATTTCAGGACCAACAACTTAACCCTACAAACTTGAGACAATTGCTTGGAACTTAAGAAATCAACAAAAGCTTGAAGATTTACAAGCAAATCGATTGGTCAAATCGATTTTGTAACAGGGTTGAATGAAATTATGCAATCTGGGAGTAAGCAATCGATTGGCACAATCGATTTTCACATTTAAGCCTGATATCAATCGATTAGGCAAATCGATTGGTACATCTATCAGAAAATAAATTGTGCAAGTCAGAGAGCTAGTTAGCCTCAAATCGATTAGGCAAATCGATTGGTTAATTTTCCAGGACTGAACTGATTGCTCACATCGATTAGACAAATCGATTGGTATATTTACTGAAATTAAAATGTGCAAGTCAGTAGCCTGTCTTGCATTCAAATCGATTGAGCCAATCATATCAGTATTGATAGTTGTCTATATCGATTAGGATAATCGATTTCGAAGGTCACAGAGCCAAACCAACAATGAGCAAATCGATTGGACAAGTCGATTTACCCAAATTAACTTCAAAATAAGTTTGGTCTGGGACATACGCAATCGATTATCACAATCCACTAAATCATTTATGTTGAAATAAGTTTGGCATCAATCGACTGGGTAAATCGATTGAATGAACCAAACAATATAATGAGCTTCAGACTTAAATCCATAATTGATTAGACACATCGATTATGTTGTTTTAAATCAATTTTGTATCTTGTCAAATCGATTGGGCAAATCGATTTATGTAAATCACTGTGTCTCTGGAACCAGTGAAATCGATTGACCAATTCGATTGGTACAAAAGTTTTTAGAAACAGCGATGGATTAAGGATTATGTATATAGTTGCATCGATTGGACACATCGATTGTTTTGATCTCGTTGTTGGAACAAAACACCACAAATCGATTGTGCACATCGATTCAAATATAAACATTCATCCAAGTCTGAAGAACTCAAGTAAACTAATCGATTAGGTAAATCGATTAGTATGTGCAGTTTCAAGATTCAAGAAAAACAAGATTCGCGAAATCGATTGGACAAATCAATTAGCCTGCTTTACATCTTTAAGAAATCGATTGGCCTAATCGATTGACACGTTGTTTTTCCTGAAACTATATAAACTGCATTTACTCATTTCTTCTTACATACTACTGAAACAATAACAAAAAAAAAACAACAATACTAAAAATCCTTTTCTCAACTGATATTACTTTGAATATCTTTTTCAGCCTTAAACAATCTACATTGATGATCAACAAGGATTGAAAAAGACAAAATTGAGAAAGATAGCTTTTAGAAGAATGAAGATCAAGAACGTTGTATATTTGATCAATTGCAATTTCTGTAATTCAAATTCTGTAACCAAATTACTTTGAGAAAATCCAGTTATAACTGGTAGTGATCTTTTGTGATTGAGGGATCTCATCAAAAGGACACTGGACTGAAATCTTGGAAGAGTTTGTGGGAGATAAACTATGGGATTCAGGGAGAGAAGATTAGAATAGAAAAGAATAGTTTAAGATTGATAGGCGAGGAGCTGGAACATCTGTAAACTGATTCTAAGACATTTTAGTGAAAAGGCTAAGATCGGGTTTGATCTTAGGACTGGATGTAGGCCATCACAAAGCGGTTGAACCAGTATAAATATCTGCGTACACTTTTCTTTCCCTTATCTCTTTTAGATTTCTGCAATTATTGTGTTCTTGATATTGATCGAATGCATGATAAAGATTCTGTGATAAATAGCTTTGCATGACAAATTGTTTTTGACATGGCTGCATGAAAATCAATTTCCTGAATACAAACTGTTTTGATGCACTTCTCCATATAATCAATAACTGATATTACTTGACATTCTTTAAAATTGATTATTAGGGACCTTCCGCAATCTTGTGTTTTGTAAATTTACAATTTATAAAACTGCTGCGCATTTTGTTAGAATAGATATACTTTTTGCATATATTTCCATAAAACTAAGGCCTGATTACCATCAACTCGCACTAGAGTATTCCTAGAAAAGGAATTTGTTTCCAAAAGATTATGTAGGAAGAAATTAGAACTTGAAGCAATTAAAACACATAATAGCGAAACACTTTTGGAGGAATAAGAATCGTCTGGACAAGATGTTGTGATAGAACAACCTACTAAATGACCTAAGCTAACGTAAGTCAAATTGGATGTGCCACCAACCTAAAAGATATGGATATCTTATAACTAAACAAAGTGATGTAGTATTCATGGATTAAGATGAGCCTATGATTTATAAGGAGACCATTAGTGGCCTTGAATCTTAGAAGGGCTAGAGGCCATGAAATTTGAAATGGATTTCATGTACACTAATCAAGTATGGTCTTTAGTGGAGCCTTATGAAGGGGTCAATCTCATAGGATGCAAATGGGCCTTCAAAAAGAAGATTGGCATGGATGAAAAGGTATATACCTATAAAGCATGATTGGTTGCTAAAGGTTTCAAGATATTTCAGTGTAGACTATGATGAAATTTTTTCACCAATAGCAATGCTTAAATCTGTTCGGATTTTACTTGTCATCATTGCATATGACTATGAATATGAAAAATGCATGTCAAGACTACTTTCTTTAATGGAAATCTCTTTGAGGATGTGTACATGACACAACTTAAAGGCTTTGGCACTCCAAATGCTACCAAAAAGGTATTCAACTTATAATGACCAATCTACGGATTAAAGCTAGCTTCTAGAAGTTGAAATCTTCGTTTTGAGGAAATTGTCAAACAATTCGGATTCATAAAAAATGAAGGCGAACATTGTGTTTACAAGAAGGTTAGTGGATGCATAGTTGTATTTTTGGTACTATATATGGATAACATTCCTAATCTGCTACAAGTTTTGACTTGGTTAGGGGATTGCTTTTCTATGAAAGACTTGGGTGAAGCTACCTATATATTAGAAATCAGAATCCATAGATATATAGATCACAAAGGTTGCTTGGCCTGAATTAGAGTACATATATTGACAAGGTCCTAAAACACTTTAATATGCATGAATCTAAGAAGCGATTTTTGACTATGACGCATGGCATATGTTTGTCAAAAACACAATCACTTTCAAATAAAGAAAATAGGGATCGCATGAATAAAATTCCATATGCATTGACAATTGGATCTATCATGTTATATTCGTGTGGACTACGTAGAGACACTACCAATAGAGCAACGTTTGTGATCATCATTAATCGTCAGGGTTTTATCACGCTACTAAATGTAATCTAATAAACCATGACTCATGACCATTCGTAAAGATTCGTGGAAAAGTTTTTTAATTTTTATCTACTGTGTTTATCTCTTTCACTCGCGATTTTCCTTCTGTTCTAAGTATGAATTGTACTCTCTAACAACTTCTTTATTAATACATTTTCAAAAAAAACATAGTGAACAAATTATAGTTTGAAAAAAAAATATTCTTAGTTATTATGATGATTCTCATTTATATGTCGATGATATAAAAAAATACTAATTTTTAAGTTAAAATGTAATTTTATTATCCCATTTGAATAAATCCGCATTTTTAGTCTCTTATATTTATTTAAAAAAAATTGGTTTCGTATTTTCGAAGTTGTTAATATTTGACTCCCATGGTAATTTGAGTTTTGATTCGGTGACCAAAATTAAGTGATATGTACATATTTGATGAAAAATTATAGTTATATGGAATTTAAATTGATATTACTTAATTCCAAATCAATAATTTTTTAAATTTTTTAAATGAAAAAAATTAATTAATTTTTTTTAAATTACTATTTTTTACTTTAGAAAGTTCAAAAAAAATTCACAAAAAATTATTTACTCTCCGTTGCTTTCAACAATAAATAAATTTTAAAGGAGTAAATAATTACTGATTTTTTATGAAAACTTACTACAAAATAATAAATAAACTTACTACAAGCTTTTGATACATAAACCCGAACTCATCCACCCATCCGAGTAACTACATTTTAAATCCCTTCACTCCACAGTAGAATTTAGGCTAAATTACATCCATTGTCCTTTAACTTAATTTCAGGTAACGTTTTAGTTCTTTATCTTTTTTTTTTTTTCAGAGTTGGTTCTTTATTTTAATTTTAAGTGACAATTTGATATTTTATGTTTTAAAATTTCTACAATGTTGTCCTTTTTTTTAACAAAAATTCAAAAAAATCATCAAATTTTTCAACCAAAATCCATAAAATTCATTATCATCTTCAATAAAATACAAATTTAATCAAATTCATATCTTAAATGTTGAAATAAACTCATATTTTCATTCTTTATTTGATGTTGTTGGAGATGAAAATATGAGTGTATTTGAATATTTTAGTGATGGATTTGATAAAATTTGCATTATATTGAAGATGGTTATTAATTTAATGGGTTTTGATTAAAAAATTTAATGATTTTTTTGAATTATTGTACAAAAAAGGATAATATTGTTG
>JBBPBS010000749.1:2014621-2035181 GCA_037974835.1 Cicer judaicum
TAATTTAGTAATAGAGTGATGTTTGGTAATGATCCACCACCACCAACTATCACTCTATTATTAACATGATAATTAATAATTATAATAATAAGAAAATTATGTATTTTTAAAATAATAAAAAATTTATCGTTAAAAAAAATCAGATTTTTGAAAAAAAAATATAAATTAAATTTTTCTTTTAAAAAAAGTTTTTCAAAATAATGAAATATTTATTTATAGACTATTTATTTTAAAATAATAAAAAATGATTACTCAAGATAAAAGAAAACTATTTTTAACAATAATAAATAAATTATATTTTTTAAGAATGTATACTTTCAAATAAATAAGTGTACTCCATTGGGTTGCGTTAAAAAAATGTGATTTTTTAGATTTAAAAAAAATGTTGGATGAATTGGATCCAACCATATTTTTAAATAGATGAATTGGATTCATCTGTATTTCTAAATAGATAGATTGAATCTAATCCATTAACATTTTTATTGTATAGTTGGATGAATTTATGTTTGATAAATGGATGACATTGACACTCTTACTTACTTCATTATAAACTCATTTCTTTTCTCACATATATTAAAGAAAAAAAAAAGTAGATGGTGAATATAATGTGTCACTATTATGTGTAGATATTAATAAAATATTATTTATATATAAACGTATTCATTTTGACTTTGATTATTCAAGACATATTCTTAATATATGTGGTATAATAAATATACTTAGTAATTTAAGAAAGTACTTATATTCAGTGACAATTTTTTTCTTTTAAATAATACATATAATTAGAGACAAATATAGTACAAAATTAATAAAATAATAATAATAATAATAATAATAATAATAATAAATTATTAAAAATAAATCTTATATTTCAGTTTTAAATTTAAAATCTAATTTTCACTGAATTTTTTTTTTATAATGTCTAATTAATATTCTTCGTATCACAATAATTGTCACATTTGCAAAAATAATTTATCCCAAAAATAATGAAGATTTTAATTAACAATGTAATTTTGATGTTTATTTTTTCAACTGTGCCATTTATTTAATACTATTTGCATAACCCTAATTTATTACAATTTTATTTCCTACACTCCTCAACTTTTTTTAAACGCAAAATACTCAAATTGTCCTTCCCTCTTTATTCAATTAAACCACTTTTCTAAATTCATCTCTTTCAATCTAACACCTTCAACCTTACATCTTCATCTCCTTCATCTTCAATAATTTACATTCTTCAATCATCTTGAACACCATCTTCAACACATTCAACACCATCTTGAATCACTTGAAACTTCTTCAATCAATCAAGTAAGCCATTGTTGTTTTTCGTTTTTGGGTTAAGCTTCTTCAACACCATTTTCGTTTTTAAGGTTTTCTGAGTTTAGGATTGTTTTCTGGGTTTAGGGGTTTTATGGGTTTATGGGTTTTCTGGGTTTAGGAGTTTTCAGTTGAAATGAAATGATGGACGTGAACTGTTGAAATGATGAACGTGAACTCAGTTCACGTATTCTGAATGTGGTGATTTACGTGAACTGAAATGCATTACGTGAACTCAATTCACGTATGTGGACGTGAACTCAGTTCACGTAGACAGGAAAATTGGTCATGGAGTTCACGTACGTGGACTCAGTTCACGTAGACTGAGCAAGTTCACGTACGCGAACTCAGTTCACGTAGGCACAAAAAAATTTGATGGAGTTCACGTAAGTCAGGGCTGTGTTGTGGACTTGCATAAATGTTATATTGTTATGTTTTTTGATGCTGATTATGATTTATTTATGCAGAAATGGTGCGAACAATGTTTACTGATAGAGACAGTCATGTTATAGAAGGGCCTAAAAGTCGTCGTGTTAGACCAACCGCTTCTGCACGGGCTCACCGTGCTCAGCTTGAATTGCGTCACCAACAAAGATTGCAGAGGCAACAAGCAGAATAGGGGCAAGCGGATGATGCCCAACATGCTGATGAGGCCCACCCTGAAGCAGTTGACGGATATCCCAGGGGTCCGATTGATAGGTCTGTCTTAAGGACATATGCGGATCATGTTGCGACACGACTATGGCACAACGTGGTAAATAAATATTTTAATGAAATTAATTTATTTAATTTTGGTTAATGTGTTTCAACTTATATTTGTATGGTTAATTTATTTCAGGATCACGGAGAGTTAAGGGTTTTTAGCAATGGAAAAAAATTAAAAGAAGCTGTCATTGAAAATGAAGAGGTTGAAGAACTTGTTAGAAGTTCACGTTTATATCCATTGCTAAAATGCAGCTACGAGATGATCGACAAATGTCTAATTTTTGCCTTTGTCGAGAGATGGCATCACGACACTAACATCTTTCATCTTCTAATTGGGGAGATGACCATTACTTTGGATGATGTGTCTTCGCTGCTGCATATACCCATTACCGGTGCGTTTTTTAGCGTTAATATATTTAATAAGGATGAAGCTATTGAATTATTGGGTGAGTTAGTTGGGGTTAGTTTGGCTGATGCATATGCTGAGTTTAACATGACGCGGACAACCACTGTTCGGTATAGTTGGTTGCTCGACGTATACCATCAGCGATGTGCTGATCAGCATTGGCAGATGGCTGCAAGTGCATTTCTTTTATTTTTGTTGGGTTGCACCTTGTTCAGTGACAAGAGTGCCTTAGCAGTGAGTGTTATCTACCTTGAATGCTTTAGAGACCTCAACTCATGTGGGGGATATGCATGGGGTGTTGCTGCGCTTGCTTACCTGTACGACAATCTTCGAGAAGCGAGCATGCATCAGACTAGGACGGTATCCAGATATTTGACACTATTACAGGTATTTGTGGTTGCTTTCGTTGTTTGATTGATTTCATCATTTTGTGGTTTGTTGATTTACTGATTTATGAATATGTTATTACATATGTGCAGGCGTGGGTGTATGAGCATTTTCTAACATTGTGTGTGAATTGTTGTCGACTATCTCAGACTTATGATGAGGAATACCCGAGAGCACTTAGATGGAAGCCAAAACAGGATAAAGCTTTGGTTATTCCATTTAGGAAAGCACTGGACGAGATTGATGTTGATAACATATGTTGGACACCCTACAGAGAGCATAGACCGAAGTGACCATTTAAGGTTGTTTCACTATTTAGAGGGTGGATACGCTGGGGTCCCAAGATGTATGCTCACTTACCAGATAGGGTATTGCGTCAATATGGACATGTTCAAACCATCCCTGGTTCACCTTTGGAGATAGTAGGCCAGACGACCACACTAGAGGAAATGGACATCATGTTTACGCAATATGTTGTTCATGTAGTTGACGATGGGGCAGTTGTACACAGACCGACAGAGTGCGCAAATGAGTACATGGACTGGTTTTGTCGGATTTCTCATCCATATATCATTCGTAGAGAACCAGTCTATGTAGCTCCTTCGGTTGCAGAACCTGCCGATGATGATCATGCTCCAGATGTCACAACGGTAAATTCATTTAACTTTAAGTTATAACTTTATTAATATTATTAATCATTTAATTAATTAATGTGTTTTTTAATGCAGCGCCGGGCATTACAAATTGCAGAGGAGGTTCTTGGTCGACAACTGGTATTACCTGATGGCATCGCACTCGTCAATGAATTAATTTTAGTATTGCGATCTCAGAGTGGTGGTGGTAGAGATTGGACTAATGTAGTGTCATACCGTAGGAGACATAGGCAGACTTAGGATTTGAATTTGTATTTTGGATATATTTTAGATTTGGATATTGATATCTATTTTAGATTTAGATTTTGGATCTATTTGATATCTATTTTGAATTTTTTATTTTGGTATTGTGATCTCTATTTTTTATATATATTTTAGATTTAGATTTTGGATCTCTATTTTTTATATCTATTTTAGATAAGTTAAAAAAGATGATATCTATTTTGGATCTCTATTTTTGATATCTATTTTAGATATTGGATTTGGAAAAAAAAATTAACAAGTTAATTAATTAAACACGTTAATTAATCAAACAACTTCATTACACGTTAATTCAGTTTACAATAACTTCATTATAGTTTCTGGAAATATCTGCAACCAATGTTGCATGCGATCCCTGTAAATATTCTCCCATTGTCATGCTTCTTCGTTGCAATATCTTTCCACAAATTACTTGCTGGTGGTATAGGAGAATATGACTTTAAGTAAACCTGTAAAATTAATTAAAATTATAAATCAATTATGAATTATCAATTATAAAAAAAAAATATAGATTATTAATTATCAATTTATATATGTACAAAATGACAGTTATTAACAAATACAATAACAATCACACGATGATCTGACATAGATGTTGTTGGTGGACTTCGAAGTGGAAAATATGTTTGCGATTAGTGAAGTGATAATGCGACGACAACCACGTTAAACTTTGAAGCAATCACATATCCCATTTCTGAAAGTGTCATCCAATTATCCTTCGTTGCAACTTGCTCAACATACAAATTGTGTATAAGTTGTCGAACATAATTTTCTCCACCAAATAGTATCTCGTAATGAGACATGAACTCTTGAAGCTCATTGATACACTATTGACGGATGAATGTCCAATAGTTCTCACCCATTCCAAGTAAAGTTGCGACTGCACGATATCCACAATTACCATCATCACCGACATCAATAATGTCATCTATGAAATTATGAATTTCAATTAGCAACCAATCTTTGAAGACGGGAACTCTTGGTTGTTGAACTTTGCTAACTGATGGTCGAGGTGTGAGCTTTTGGACTGATGGTCGATGTGTGACCTTTTGGACTGAGGGTCGAGGTGCCATGTTTTCTAATGTACTAGTATCAATAGTGCTACATGCATTTGTGCCACTACATCGAATACTTGCATCCATATACTCCTACCAAGATGGATCACACTTGGTTGATTTATCTCTTTTTGATACCTTACTTTTTCCTTTTTTTGGTGCACCTTTTGTTTTAACCTTGGCAACTGGTGGAAACATCGACGTAGTAGATGGATATGCAATCTCTCATAATTTACCTTTAAGTGAAATTTTACCATGTACATCAAGTTCTTCAAACTTTTTCACTATGACATCTATTTCATGTTTCACAGATAACTCTGAAGGTTTACTCGATGCATCAACATGAAAAGATAGTTTACTCCACCAAACATGAATAGCATTCAATGGAATGGTACGTGGGATCATACTATACCTAGTTACTTCACATGCACAAGGTAGACCATGAGTTGTCTTAATTGTGCAACGACACTCAGTCTGATCAATACCTACATATTTGACGCGGTCATACTCTACCGCAATGTGATCAATTGCATTTTTTGACACAACACCACGCAAATTCGCGTATAATCTGTAACTATATCGATGCACCTTTTGAATTATGCTCTTTTCGAATGATGTTATTATCTTATTGTGTTGTAATACAATCATGATGTTGATGGTTTCCCAAACATTGCATATATCACCAAAATTATCTTGTAATATCCTTTTCAAACTCCAATGCGCCGACTCAACCTTTTGTGTTGTGGTGTTCCCAAAGTGCTTAACTCTATTTGTCCACGCCGCAACAAACCTTTCCTTGTGAGGAATTAACCACTGCTCGTGTACATAATCATAAAAAATAGAACAACTACTACAAATTCCTTCAAAGATAGCCAACTTCGTGTAGTACTGAGTCTTATCATAATTGTAAATAAGAGCCTCCCATGCCTCCATTATTTGCACTTGCTTCTTTTTTGGAAACACAATCATCTTGCACTTGGCTTTCACATTCTTGCATATATGAAACAAGCATAATAAATTCACTGCTTTTGGAAAAACATTTTCAACCGCATTCATCAAAGCAAGGTCTCTATCAGTAACGATGACTTTAACTTCACCACTTGTAATCTGTTCTTTCACCATTTGTAGTGCTCATGTGAAGTTATCAACACCATCAGATTGTAGATATGCAAATCCCACACAAAATGTCATTTCAGTAGATGTAACACTAATAATCTCAAGTAATGGCATTCGATATCTACAGGTCTTGTAAGTGCTATCCATAATCAATATTATG
Organism: Cicer judaicum; assembly: GCA_037974835.1. NCBI lineage: Eukaryota > Viridiplantae > Streptophyta > Magnoliopsida > Fabales > Fabaceae > Cicer > Cicer judaicum. The sequence continues at coordinate 2,020,685 of JBBPBS010000749.1, forward strand.
TGAAAATTATTTACAAGAGTGATAGCGTCTGGATGGGCCCAAAAGATGTCCCTCAACTCATCTGAACCTTCTACTTTCCTATGTCGATATACATATTTGTCGCGTTCCATCAATGTCAAAAGATGTTGCATTTATGTTCTAATACCTCTAAGTGATGAACGATATGCTTGACGTGCATTGTAAACTTGTTTTATTGTCGTCAAACTTTCAACATTGTGATCCCTCGATGTCATTAAAATATTTTTTGGTTTTACAAAGTTCTTTGTCATATCACCAAGTACATTTTTCTCATCTTGAGACAATCGGCCTAAGAAAGAGTGACCAGTCATTTTTTTGGCCAATTCGTGGTTATGGAGACCACATATTACATGCAAATACCATCCATCACCAACACTTGATCGTGTTTCTCTCAATCTAAATGGACAATCACATTTTCTAGTCTAAGTACTCCTTGTAATATTAGGATCCTTCCATGGTCTACATTTAACACTTCTTTCACAACCAAGAATTAATTTTGTCTTTGTTCTTGGTCGTGCGGTCACATTTTCAGATCTAAAAATCACAACAACAATTCCATTTTCCCTTCCAACCTTTCTAGCTCATTTCAATAATTCATCTCGTGTATCAAACATCACGCCGGTTGTAAACATATCAGTCAAATCAATCATAACAGGTTCAACTCCGTCATTCATAGCGTCAAAATTATGTTCCACATCATCACTCATTTCTTCAAAATCACGATCCAAATCATCATACATTTCTTCAAAAACATCATATTCCAAACCTTCCAAACCTTCATACATTTCATCATTATTGTCTCCCCCTTCATCCATTTAACTGCATCCAATAAATTACATTAATATAATATAACAATTGTTAAACACAATAAAAAAAAAATCAAAATGACATGTTAATTGCATTTACATGAACTGAGAATGCGTATGTGAATTTAAAATGGCCTACGTGAACTCAGTTCACGTACGTATAATTTGACAAAATTTTTCTTCTATACGTGAACTTAGTTCACGTATGTACACGTGAATTCAATTCACTTGTGAGCTATGTGAATTGTATTGACGTAGGCATACGTATTCTCAATTCACGTATGTTACATCAACATACAACCTCCATTACCTTACGCAATCTTAATTCACGTAGATGTACGTGAACCTAATTTACGTATGTCGCGGCCTAAAATTTCGAGTGTTTCTCAAATTCAATGGAGTCGCCGCCAAAATTTATTTAGAATAGAGAAAATATTGGGAAACCCTTAAAAATAAAAATAAATGGTCTTTGAAACCAAATTTGAGTTCGGAAGTCGATTATGCGTAGGGAAGGTATTAGCACCCTACGACATCCATTAAAAATGGTTACCTATAATTAATCGTGCAAAATTAATTTTAACTTAAGTATATTTATTTTTCCTTATTATTAAATATGAATAACAATCATTACTATTTTTAAAATATGATTTTGAAATAAATACGTGCTTAACAAATAAAGAACAAAAAAAATAAATTTTTATTTATGTGTTTGACAAGAATGTGATCTTGCTCCTACGTATCTCCCGGTGCGATGGAGAAATCAAAGCTACGTAGTTCTTGGTTAAAAAAAATACGGATGTGTTGAGTGTGTTTTAAAGAAAATTTATCTTGTGATAAAAAAAAAATGTTTTGACAAAAATAGAAAAAATAAAAGAGTTTGATTTGAGTAAATATTTTATAATATGAGTTTTAGGACGATCAAGTTGTACAATTTGTGTCCCAAAACTCAAGGAATAAAGAAGATGTCACATCTAATTTAATCCTCTAAAAATATATTTTATTACTCTTGATTTTTAAATTGAGTTTCAAAACTACCAAGTAGTACAACTTGTGTTTTAACAACTCAAAGATAAAAAAAGAGTTACATCTAATAAATAAATTGATTTTAGATTAGTTCATTAAAATAAATGAATGAATGACTAAATAAATAGATTAAAATAATATAAAATAAATAAATAAATAAAGAGTTTTAGAACTATCAAGTTGTACTACTTGTGTTCTAACAAACTCAAAAATTAAAAGGAGTTACATCTAATAAATAAGTTGATTTTAAGATTAGTTCATTAAAATAAATGAATGAATGACTAAATAAATAGATTAAATAAATAGAATAAAAATAAATAAAATTAATAAATAAATACATAAATAAATAAAAGAGAGTTCTAGAACCATCAAGTTGTACCACTAGTGTCCTAACAACTCAAAGATTAAAAAGATATTGCATCTAATTAATCTTTAAATAAAATATTTTATTAGTGTTTTTCTCTTTATAATTAATATTTTGAGTTTGTTTTTAAAACTTGATGTGTTTTTTTATTAACTCTTAATGGGTTGAGTTTAAATAACATGTTTAGTTTTTTTACTAACTCTAAATGGGCTGAGTCTAAATAACATGTTTAGTTTTTTTACTAACTCTAAATGGGCTGAGTCTAAATGGGCTGAGTCTAAATGGCCGTGATAGGTTTGTGATTTCTAATCTTTCTTTTATATTTCATTCATAATGTTATCATAAAAATAAAAACTTTGCTCCTCTGTTTGTTGACACTCTCTCTCGCTTTCTCCTTTTCTTTTTCTTTGTGCGTTTTTTTAGTAGTGTTAATCTCATATTCTCCCCCTTTTTTAAACAAAATGGGGATGTATTTATAGAGTTTTTTATTTGTGTAGTTGCTTTCTTTGCCTGCCTTGGTCATTCTCTATCAATTGCTTGTTTGATGTTTTTATTTATTTGCTCATCATCTGTGTTTTTATGCATCTTTGATGCCTTCATTATTTGCTTTGATCTGAGCTTTGCTGAGCTTTTATTTGTCATTTAGTTTCTTTTTTTTAAACTCAAAAATTTGTCTCTTTGTTAACTATAATGTGTACAATGGCTGATTTATGAAAGTTATATTTTTATGTTTCTATAATTAGTTATCAAGCAAAGGTCAATGACACTGCATCTGAAACAGAAAGGCAACAACAAAACAGAGCTAAACATTGCATCAGAAACAGAGAGGCATCAACAAGCAACAAAACAGCCAAATGCTTAATTTAGTTTGGTTTAAATCTTATTGTAATTTAATTTGATTTAATATTTAGGGTTGCAAATTAATTGTAATTGTAATTTAAAAATTATTGCTTGATTTGGTATTGTAAATTGATGAGATTATTTATTGTAAATATATTTACTTCTTTTTTAATATATATTTTTCTTTTTGATTTATTCTTGGACAAAATTAGGGTACTACAACGTAAATTCAAAAATTTCTTCAACTCATTAGCTACGTGAATTAAGTTCACGTGAAGGTACGTGAATTGAGTTCTCGTACGAAACTCAGATCTGGAAAAAAAGGATCAGCTGCAAAATACATACCTACTTGATTTGATTCACTATAATGATGAGGATGATGAAAATGATGAAGATGTTCAAAGTGATTCAAGTTTATTGAACATCAAATGTATCAAAATGATTGAAGATGATTGAAGAATATTGAAGAATAATGAAGAAGGTTGAAGTTGGTAGGTAATGAAGATGAAGGTTGGGTGGTTAATTGAATTAAGAGGGAATGGCAATTTAGGTATTTTGGGTTTAAAAAAATTGAAGGGTGTGGGAAGTAAAATTGAATTTATTATTGTCGCATTTTACATTAGTGGTAGAGGAAAGCACACTAATTATTAAAAAAAAAAATCACTCTTTCATTAAATATTATTTTAATATCTATGAATTGTCAAATAAGGTAGTTATTTTGGGATAAATGGAGTACTAATATACTATGTATATTATTGTCAAAATATTATATTTCACTTTGTATTTATGATAATGGAAAACACATTAATTGTTAATAAAGATAATTTGAATGAAAATATTGCATTTTACTACTAAATCATTGCAAAATATCTAAAAATTTATAAATATTGAGAATGTATTGTGATTAGTATAAGTAACTTAAAAGAGATAACTATAATTGACCGTATACTTCACACACAATAAATTTAGTGGAGCACTTGAAATGTTTCCAACCAACTTTGGGTATAAAATTTTTCATTTGTATAAGCATTATAACAAAATTAGACTCCACTGAAATGAGGTTTGGATCTCAACATGCTGCAATAATATCATGTTGTTAATAAACACCTAGATTTTATACAAATATCTCATACTTTTCCTATCAAAACCTTTTCAATATATTGCATGTAGGTTCAACTCTATTTGTGGTCGTATTTTTAATGTGTATTATACCAACTATCTATGCTTTTAATATTTTCTCCTTTACATATCTAATATAGTATTTTCTACGTATTTGAGGAAATTTGAAAATTTTGCACACACATTTATGAAGTGAATATATATATGTTTCCTCAAAATTGAACTCTACTACATCTCATGCAACTTATGATGATATCCTTATCATTCGTTTGGTTTTCCAAGTTTGACTCTGACATCCAATTTATATCTAGCTCTCATATTTTTGGAAATGTAACACTAATACAGTAGAAGAGTAGTGCTCAAGAATAACATTCATTAATGCATTGTCGTTGTCAATCACAATTACCTTTGGAAAAATATCATAAGATTTCAACAAATCACGACACATATTTAAAGCTCAGTTGACATTATTTTTCTTTTATGACTCTATATAAACAAATGCAACTAAATATAAAAATTCAGTAGAAGTGGCGTCGACAAACTCAAGTAATGGTACAAAGTATAAGTAAGTTTTATATGTTGAATTCATCAGCAGCACAAAAGGAAAAATGTTAGACAATTTCATAGAATCCCAATTGACCAAGAAGATATCATTGATTGTATCAAAATCACCAAATATTTTATATTTGGGGGCATACTTATCATCAAACAAATATGTTTGATAGTAGTCACATTATCAAACCTTCTTTTTTACAAAATTATAATATTTTTAGGAATGATCGTGTTACTTGTCGTCTCATTTACAAGTTTTGTCTCTTCCATATTTAAACAATCGGGAGAATGATGACCTTCTGATTTTTTTCATCATCACAGGATTATGTTTTAACAAACTAAAGTAAGTTTCCGTACACCAAAACATAAAAGATAACCTTACAATCTAAATTGACACTCATATTTTATGAATTTTGTGTCTTAGGGTTTCAACTCTTTGTATTTTTTATAGAGATCACCCATTATGCATCCGAATACAAGAAATTATTTTCTATTATTTGACCCATGATATGACTTTTAATAATAATAACAAACGTTAACTTGACTGCTTCACCTCGAACCCATTTCAATATGTCATTTCAAGAACTACATTTTTTATAGTAGAAATTATTTTAGCAAAATCAAGATATTTAAAAAGCTTCAAATCAATATGATATCATCTATATCTAAAGTAGTATAATGATTATTGAAAAGATGATATGACATAATAAACCTACAATCCGAATTGGTCAATCTCAAGTGAGCAACCACATTGCTTTATCGTCTATAATATTAACAAAAAAATAATTTTAGCCGAGATAATTGTTTAACACTTTATTAATAGCACCGAACTCAGGTTCGTCTTCTTTTAAATTTTGGATATAATTAACCACTACTTTTGAATCAAGCTCAAATATAACATGGTTAAATCTTTACTTACTCAATAATCAAATTAACAACAACAAATACTACTATTACTAGCAAAGTATACACGGAATCGAATGGATTTGTAGTTGTGTAACTAATTTATATAAGGTCAATATTATTTATCTATATGACTTAAAAAATAATATATCTACTTATAAAAATTGTGAATACGTTTAGAAAAATAGAAGCAATAGAGACAAAGATTCATAAAATATGACTCTACAATTTTCTATCAAATATAGAAACTAAAATGAAGCTTAAGCAAAATTCAAAAATACAATTTATTAAATGTTCAATCTCATAAGTGACAAACTTGTCTCATGTATGATTGTGATTTTTGAAGTTTTTATTAATAAGAATTTGTCGTGTGTAAGACGGTTCAACTCAAAAGTGACAATTGATGCTATGTATGTTAGTTATTTTGTAATTTTTATAAATGAGAACGTGTTATGTATATGATAGTTCAATCTCATCGATGACAACTTATCTTGTGTAAGATAATTATTTTGAGATTTTTAATAGTAAGAACTTGTCATGTGTATAAAAGTTCTTCTATAATTTTCATCAGTGAGAACTTGTCTCATGTATGATAGTTTAATCTCGTATGTGATATCTTGTTCTATGTACGATAGTTACTTTTGTCAGTGGAAATTTATCTTATGTAAAATAGTTCAATTTCCACTACAAGAAATTTTGAGTTTTGCGACACAAGAATTGCGACGGGTGCTAAAAAACCGCCGCAGCTCTCTCTTTGCGACACCTCTTACTACGGTGCTAAACAACCGCCGCTACATTTGTAAGTAAAACCAAGAGGCACTGGTTTTTTTCCAATCCCGCTTCCATTTTTTGTAAGTCCCGCTCTTTAAAATTCTTCTCTTATCTCTGCGACCCTTTTCTCCCAAAACTAAAAACCCCTTTCTCCCAAATTTGTTTCCTTCCAATTTCCCAAACCCCTCGATCTCCCTATACAGAACCGTGATTTCCAAAGTCTCGGCGTTTTGATTTGCTTCCCTCAAATCTCTCAAATCCCTAAAACCTCAATCTCCTCCAAATATCCTTGCTCTCATAATTTCACTTTTATCTCTTACTAGCTTTCCATTTGATCTCTGTTTGTTGCAACCTATGGTACGATTTCCTTTCAGTTGTTAGGGTTTTGATTTCACTGTTCTAAGGGTGCTGATTTTTTGCTTTGAATGCCATTTCTGTGAAACAGGAGGAGAACGGTCGCATGTAGTGTTACCGAATGACGAGGTACTTTTCAAATTTATCGTTGGTGAAGTAAACTCCCATCTTTGCTGAATTTATGTATTTGTTTATTTATCATTGAGTTCATGTTACTCACTTGGTTTAAATGTTTTTGGTTGGCTATCTTTTAGATGTTCTCGCCTTATTGCTCCCGGATTCCAATTTGATTATGTCTTTGATTGGACCATTTTAAAATATCACTAGTCTCAAATCACCACTCCTCCTTCAGGTACCGTTGCAAGTGATGTTGCGTTATCTCATTCCATTACATGTTTGATTGTTGAGATTAGGTTATTTTATTTTCATTCAAAATGACAAACTTGGTGAGATGTTTTCTAGTTACAAATAATGTTATTTGGATTTTCATGACTATGATTCTGGCTTTATTTTCTTTTCCTACAAGCATAAAAATGAAGATTGAATACATAGTGGGTGTTAGGATATAGATGAAGAAAATTAGTTACAAAAATTAGTCAACTATTTTTTAACTTAAGCTTATCTTGTCTAGAAAATAAGTTATGGAATTAGAAATGGATATCAATTGGGCTATCATTTTGTTTAGTCAGACGATGTTAGGTTCATATTGTTATTGAAAGAATACTAGCTTTTGATTTTTCTTCCTTTTTTTAGTCTGACTGTATTAAGTGCGATAATTCAGTTGTAGGAGTAAATCCAATTTGGATGAAATGAATCAAAATTCCATTTTGTGAAGATAGAAAGTACAAAACATAATTAAAGAAGAGTCCTACTTATTGTACTTAATTAACACTAGTACTATTTTAGCATGACATTTAGCATTATTTAAGAGAAAGAGCAGAGCAAGTAGTTCACTCACTCAACACTAAACTTCACAAACGAAAGCAATGGCTCCTAACCATGCTTTCATCTTTTTTGGTTCTTTTATCCTTTTCACCACAACTCTTCTTCACTCTTTCTTCTGCACAGAAAAATAATGGTCTTCTTATGAATTATTACAAAGAATCATGTTCTCAAGCTGAAGAAATCATCAAAGAACAAGTCAAACTTCTTTACAAGTGTCACAAGAACACTGCTTTCTCATGGCTCAGAAACATTTTCTATGACTGTGCTGTTCAGGTAAGTAAACTTCATTTTCCAACCCATTATTTTCTTTTTGCTTTTTCTTTACAAATTTTTAAGCTTTTTTTAATGACTTAAAAAAGTTTGTTTTTTTCTCACTTGTGTTTAGAGCTGTGATCCTTCTTTGTTGCTGACTTCCACAAGAAGAAGCTTATCTGAACAAGAACATGACAGAAGCTTTGGATTGAGGAATTTCAGATACGTTGATACAATAAAAGAAGCTGTTGAAAGAGAGTGTCCTGGAGTTGTTTCTTGTTCTGATATCCTTGTTCTTTCTGCTATAGAGATGGCATTGTTTCGGTAATTTTATCTTTTTTGTTCTATCTCTGACTTTGTTCATCCTAACTTGGAATGATACTTGTTTTTTCTTTTTAAAGAAATTATGTACGTACACAAATCTAGTACTTTTAGTATGATATTAATTTTGCATATATTATTATTAAATTGAAGAGAGTAGTTAGAGACTTAGATCTAGTCCATGTATGTTTTAATTTGTGTTTGAGGACTGAACTTATTAATTAATAATAATAAATTGAAAATGAGATGTTATTTATATATTTTATTTATGCAAGTAAATAAGATTAGTGTCGGTTGATGTTAATTAAATGAAAATGAGTTTTGTTGCAGCTAGGAGGACCTTATATTCCTCTGAAAACAGGAAGAAGGGATGGTAGAAAGAGCAGAGTGGATTTATTGGAGGAGTACCTCCCTGATCACAATGAGTCCATTTCTGCTGTTCTTGAAAAATTTGGTGCCATGGGAATTGACACCTCTGGAGTTGTTGCTTTGCTTGGTATTTATTTTATACATAGTCATAAATTCATTCATAAAGATTATAATTTTACAAGGTATGATTTTAATTATTGTGTTGAACAGGAGCACACAGTGTTGGTAGAACCCATTGTGTGAAATTGGTGCACCGTTTGTATCCAGAAGTTGATCCAGCACTAAATCCAGAACACATTCCACACATGCTAAAGAAGTGCCCTGATTCAATTCCAGACCCAAAGGCAGTCCAATACGTGAGAAAAGAATTGATCAAAAGTTGAATCATGCTTTTGGGTTGAAGCTAAACATATTAAGGTACTTCATATGTACTTCTCTAAAACAATATCAAGAACAAAAGTAATATCAAGGTTCATAATCTTGTTATGTCAAGTTCAAAACAATCACATCTCTTATAAAGTGCTTATTATTATTTTGATTCTTTTACTCTTAATCTTATTAATATTAATATTCATGTATTTTACAAACATTAGAAATTCAAGTGAGGGATGAGCTTGTAGAAGACTTTTTAAGTCTACTAAAGGCGTGGGTTAAGCTACGCGAAGAGTTTTCATTAATAGGTTCTGAAAGGTCATATTCTGATCTAGATGTGGACGAAGAAGCTGATGTTTGTTGGATTCTTGAGTTGTGCTTCTCTAATTTCAATGTTTGCCTCTCCATTGTTTATAATCGTAAGTTTTACACTACCTAGATATATCAAATGTAATTCTGAGTTTTACTAGTGTTCAAGTTTGGTGAAATTATTTATCTATATAATTTCACAGAAATTGGTCATTGCATGAAGAGTCTCGAGTTTATGCCATTTTGTCTTTCGCTTTCCACATTCCTAATAAGCGCCTTGTTCCTTCTTTATGGGTTGCTCAGTGATGATGCTTTCTTTTATGTAAGAGTCTTTTTTCAGCTAATTTTTTTCTGTTTCTTTCTGAAATTTAATATATATATATATATATATATATATATATATATATATATATATATATATACTTATATGTTTTTATAGGCAACACATACATTGGATCTCCAAGAGATAGAAGACGTTCTTCTGAGTCTAGTTGCTGGTCTAATCATGAAACAATATCATTAGGAATTTAGGAACTATCTAGATGAATTATGAACTAAGTTTGATGTTGTTGTTTTTCATTTTCGGTCACTATATTAATTTTTTGGTTTTTGAATATTTAAACTAATTTACTTATTGTTTTGATCAATTTCAATGTATGGTTGTTACTTTTGAATATATTATATGAATTAGATTTATTTATAATTTTATATTTGTGTATTTTAGTTGTGTAAATGAGATTTGAGTATTTTTTTATTTTAATTAAATAAACAAAAATGGAAAAAAATAATAACAAAACAAAAAAAGTTAATTTGTGACCGTTTACCCCGTCGCTAAAAGTATCTAAAGGCGGTTTGTAACCGTCGCTAAAAGTATATAAAGGCGGATTATAACCGTCGCTAAACGTACATAGAGGCGGTTTGTAACCGTCGCAATACCATCTTAGAACAAAAAATAGGTGATTTAAAGACTCTATTAGAGGCGGTTAGAACCGTCGCAAATATTTGCGATAGTTGGAACGACGGTTTTTTTAACCGTCACAAAACAGCCTCGCGACGCACGAATCTGCGACAGTTGGAGAACCGTCGCAAACATCACACTGCGGCGGTTACAACCGCCGCAAACCCCTTATTTAACTGCCGCAAAACGTTTTTTTTCTTATAGTGTTCATTAGTGATAACTTGTCCCGTTCTATGATAGTTATTTGAATTTTTATTGATGATAAATTATTTGTATATGAAAGTTCGGCAAAAGTTAATAGTATGCCCTTGTTATAGTGCAATATGCTTCTTTTGAAATTTTTGCTTCTAAAAATATGAATAGCCTTTATTTATTATCTCTTTTGTTATAGTGAAAATGTGCACATACTTCTAAATATAAATACATATCTATAGATAAAAAATAATTAAAATTTCAATTTTATAAGTGACATGTCGTGTATGATAGTGATTTAAAAAAATTTATTAATGATCATTGGGCACATGTATGATAATTCAATATCATAAATGACTTGTACAATATCATAAATGACAATTTATCATGTGTATGATAATTATTTTAAAAATTTTATCAGTAAAAATTTGTTCTATGTATAGTTCAATCTCATCAATGATCATGTATCGTGTATATGATAATTATTTTAAAATTTTAAATCAATGAAACCTTATCTCGTATATGATAGTTTAATACTATAACTATCAATTTGTCCCGTGTATGATATTTATTTGAAAACTTTATCAAGAAAAAATAATCTTGTGTATGATAGTTCAATCACATAATTAATAATTTGTCTCATGTATGATAGTTATTTGAAATTTTTATGGATGATAATTTATCATGTGTATAATCGTTTGATTTTATCAATGATAACTTGTGTCGTATATGATAGTACTTTTGAATGTTTTTTATTATTGAAAACTTATCACATATATGATAATTCAATTTAATCAATAACAACTTGTTTCGTATATGATAATTATTTTGATATTTTTTATCACAAAAATTTATTCTATATATTATAGTTATTTTAAAATTTACGTCAATAATTTTTTTTTTTATATATAATAGTTATTTTAAATTCACTACAGAAATATAAATATTCTATCACACCGACCAATCCGTAGTTAAATATAAAAATAATTTGCTCTATAAACTTGAGCCACAAATTATTTATTGCAATCGGTAGTTAAATATTTCATATTATTATTATTGATTTTCTTTTTATTGCAATATTTTCTCCTATTCATTTAATGCAAGTATACAAAGATTATAATACTCTTATATTTAATGATGTGTCAAAATTTAAAATAAGGTTAGCTATAATATTTCTAAGGTATATTACCTTTTTAATTTAATAATAATAATAATTATTATTATTATTATTATTATTATTATAATAATAAGATGAATAGTCATGGAGTTGAGACAGAAGTAGGAGGAAGAAAATTTGAAGTTCTCATTAATTGTTTTTGTAAATTTAGTCTCTGAATTACATTACAAACTAAGTTTCATTTTTTTTTTTAATAGAATATTCAAATTCACAAAATTTACTATTAATTCCACAAATAATTTTTTGTTTATTAACTGAACGAAATTCATTGATATAAAAATTAAGTTGTACTCAAAAGTCAAAATACGCTAGAGAAGCAAAATGAGTTCACTTGATGGATTAGACTATTGGGCCCAACAAAACACCGGATTGAAAAGTTGGATTATGTACCCCCAATTAAATTTATACCCTCTAATTAAATTTTTTTATATCTCTTTTTAGCTTATTAAAACACTTTTACCTAATTGGTAAAAACTAAAACTAATTTGAAAAAAAAATTATTTTCTCTAAAATTCTCGTAACGGAAATTTCTTCTAGTAGTTATTTTTCATTATTTAAAAATTTTATTTTTGAAATTTTTGGGGAGTTAGTCTCATCCGAAAATTTAAAAATTTGGTTGTTGTTTTCAACCGAAAATTTTAGAAATTTTCGTTATTAAAAAATATTTATCGGAAATTTGACGGTTGAAACTTTCGGAAATAAAATTTTTGTTACAATATTTTTAAAAAAAATTACTTTTTCACATTTTTTCATTCAACTTTTTTTTTTTCCAATTAGGAATAGAGGAGCGAAAAGCATTGTGGAATATTCTTAAGTTTGACCTCATATATCCAATATAATAGGAGTACTGCCGTTGAAAAAAGATGAAAGAGTATTTCGTTGGTTGTGAAGTGGAGACATTAAACTAATAATACATCCCTTATGAAATTGAGCAATGATAAAAGTTACTCGATGTTGTCGGTCAACTTCTCTTGTCCATGATATGACAGTTTCTCGTAAATCAAAAATTTGATAATGTTTCAGTCAAATCTATAAATAATAGTGTTTTTCCATCCCTATTTCAAAAAATAATTAAAAGAATCACAAAAAAAACAATTACGTACAAATTTTGAAATTGTCAATAGAATAAAATTAACTACCAGAAATTTCAAAGTACAAATTTGTTGTAGAATAAAAGTAACTAGCAGAAATTACAAGACACAAATTTCCTGTAGAATAAAAGTAACTCGTAGAAATTTCAAGGTACAAAATTTTTGGCAGAAGAAATAGTGCACTTGATATTTTGTTGGCGAAATATCCAGTAGACAATTATAATAGAGAAAATTTTATGCCTTAAAATCTACGGTAGTATTAATTTGTGTAACTGAATTTTTAGGAAAAATAATTGAATCACCGAAAATTTTGGTAAATGGGAAAGATTATGGAGTAAATTTTTTTTTTATCTTTGATTAAATAAAAATGAAATGGATAAAATTGAGTTTTTATATTTTGAGGAGATATAAATTTAATTGTGGAGGTCCAAAATCTAATTTTTCGTAACTTGAAAGGTTGAGTCTCAAATGAGTTTTGACCCAATCAGAAAAATCTTTAGAAAAAGTTACCGAATACCCCTGAAACTATATCTTCACTCCTACAAATCTCTGCAAATTACCCTTCATCATAATAAAGAAATTAAAAACATATGTATTTTTTTGCTTAAATAAAATTTAGAGCAAAATACAAATGTGTTGTTTAAAAATGTTATATAGTTTTTAAAATTTGCTTTGAAATATTCAAATTGAATTTTCTGGAAATTTTTAGTGGTGAGAGGTTTTCAAAACTTTTATTATAAAAAATGTGTTAGACAAATCTAAAATTTAGAGCATTTGTGAAGATAAGAGTATAATTCTAGATAGAGGTGGAAATAAATTAAGTCGAACTAAGTTTTATAAAGTCTCAGTCTGATTTATAATAAAAATATTATACTCGAATATGATATAATATCTATCAACTATTTCTAAAGTATGGTTTGACTTTTTCAAAATCTACCGTGATTTAAAAGTCTGTACAAGTTTACTTTACTATTATTTTATGAAAATCTAAACGATACTACAAATGTGCATCAAGATCATGATTAAGAATATTCATGGTATATAAATTTAGGGTCATAAACCTAATTCAAAATAAAAAAGAAATAAAACACTGTTAAGAAAGTTTTCAAATCAATTAGATTTTCTGACTCTTTCACAAAGTTATATAAAATATAATTTTTTTTTTTTTGCATATTCTTTTTTCTTAGTTCCCTATAATTTACTTCCGTAAGAAACTCTTACTGAATGATTATGCATAACTGCTACTTTATCTTTATTCCTTTGATGTGTTTCACTAGCATTTCCATTATTTAAAAAAGAAAACACTCCACGATATCTTCAACTCATGAACAATATTTTAATATAAATTATTGTCTATAATATATATATATATATATATATTATATCAAAAACATATATAAAATTAATTATAATTATTCTACACAAATATTACAATATACAATATATATTATATATGTTACAATTATAATTTAGTTTGTATACACTATCAGCCTAAAATAGTTTTATAAAAACAATTTTTTCATTCATAAAATGACTTATTAGATAGCTATTTAGATATGGTATGATATTATGTTTTTTAAATACATATACTAAATGGTGATATGTAATTTTTACAGATGGTATCTTACTATTTTGTATTTTCATTACATATATACAAATCAAAATTTTAGATAATATATTATATCAAAAAAAGAATTAGATAGTAAATATACATATATTTATTAGATAGTAAATATACATATATTTATTAGATAATATAAA
>JBBPBS010000749.1:2055602-2067260 GCA_037974835.1 Cicer judaicum
TTTTTATAATTAATTAGTTTTAAAATAAGTAAAAATACTATTTTTTTTAAACACTTTTATAATAAAAATATTATTTTATTAAAAAATATATTTTTAAAAATAAATAAATATTATCCATTGGATTATATTAAATAAAATATATGATCCATTGAAAAAAAAAATTTAAATAAAAAGGTTAGATGGATTGGATGTATCTATATTTTTAAATTGATGGGTTGGATCTAATCTATTAACATTTTTAATTATGTATTGGATGAATGTATATAATTGGATGGATTAGATGGATAATTGGATGTATTCTCTTCCCTAAATAAGGTTCTAGTTTGTTATAAATATCGACTCTGATATTAATGGCGGGAGCTTCAAACAAATTCATGGGAGGGCCAAAATAAATAAATAATATATAAATATAAAAAAATATATTTATATATGAAGTGTAAGAAAATTGAAATAGGTTTTAAATGATTACTGTCGTTGTTTTTTACGAAGAAAAATATGGTTTAAATTTTTTGATTTTGTATTTTGAAACTTTAATATATATCTTACTGAAGAAAATAAAATGAGTTGTAAAAATATCACTTTCAAATGTCAACTCGCAGCATAATTCTCTTTTAAAATATTATTTAATTATTGTGATAAAATAAAAATTCTTCACTTATATTACATAATAATACATAGTATTATATACTCTCGGATATCAAATATAAACAACAAAATTTATATTGTGTGGTCTTAAATAAAAATAAAATTTGACTAATTTGAAAATTCATATGTAGGACAAAAAGATTATAATGACTTTTTTTTTATGGAAAATCAGTGTCAAAGGCATTTGTTAAGCGTCTAAAAATAGAAATTTTACATTGAAAAGTATATTGAAAATTTTGTATTCAACTTTTGAAAAGTCAAAATTTGCTTTTTTTTTAATGTAAATATTTTGCTTTTGTATCTTTAATAAGTGCTCTTAGAAGACTTATTAGCATGACCCCTTTTTTTATTACTATGAAAAAATTAAATGAACCCAACTATTTTTTTAAAGGGTATTAAATTTGTTAGCATGGCCCCCTTTTGTTATTACTATGAAAAAATTAAATGAATCCAACTATTTTTTTTAAAGGGCATTAAATTTGTTTTGCTTATATATAAAATCAAATGAAGTATATATATATTGAATATCGGGAAATTAGCCCACATGAAGATTTTCTACTATCTAATACCACTTTGTTGACAAAATCAGGAAAAATCATTTCAATAATACAAAAAAAAAATTACATCGCATATGCAAACAAATGTCAAATAAAAAAATATAATTTCACACAGTAATAATAATTGACCGAAAATTAAATATCAGACGTATCACAATTATAAAGTGTAAATCGAACAAATTACAAATAATCTTCCACAAGAGTTGGTATTCTAAACTATACAAACCGAACAAATAACAAACAAAAAGTTGATATTCCAAACTAATTCATAGAGGAGGTAAAATTATTAACAATGTATACTAAAAGAAAAAATTCAGTAGTAAAAATAACATATTTAAACTATAAATCAAATGGAGCAAATTTGCGACACATCCATTTTCATTTACACTAAGTTTTTCTTATCATTTGTTGGTGTCGGCGGCCCTGTTTCTTGTATTTTCTTCGTTGCACTATTGAGCCCCCTTTTTCTATTTACTATTACCACTTTGTTGTTGTTAAACTTAGGGATTTCAATTCTTTTTTTTTTCTTCTCAAAAGTTCTTAAATCTTTTTTGGATTGACTAATTATGAAGTGTATTTTATACACAAAAAATAATCAATTATTTTTGAGTATTTAAGAACATTAATAGTGGAAGAAGAAACCCCATTTGTTTTTCTATGATATGGGCCAAGTCCATAACGACAAAAATCTAACACTTTTTTTTATTATTAGTATTATCTTTTTATAATAATAACAACAACGAAACTAGTAACTAGTGAGTTTCACTTGATAATAAATCCATCTAATAAATCTTCTTCTATGACTCAAGTGAAAAGGTAGTATTTAATTATCTTTGTATTCTTTCTACAACGGATCATCTTTGATACAAGCAAGATTTTTGTCCTCATATTTAAGCTATTCTCGTTAGTATGGATCTTCTCGATAGAAAAAAACTTTATCTTTAGCGCTTTTTGTATCCAATGATACTAAACTTCAATGTGTTTCAACTTTGTATGAAAAATCGAATTCTTGCAAAGATGAATCACACTTTAACTCTTACATAATAACACAATTTTCTTTTGTTTGAGGTCTAATTCTTAACACCAATAAACATTTATGAAAATTCACTTTCATATCCACATTAATTCAAAAAGCAAAAGATTGACTTTGAAAAATAAACTTTATTGTTGTAAAGCACTTTTTTTTATTAATTTAATTTATTTATTTTTTAAAGTACGCAACTTTTTTACTTTTCATAAAAAAATGTTACCATTTTAATTTAACGTTTCTCATTAAGAACAAAAAATTAACTACTTTATTTAAATTATTTATTTTACAAAATAAAATAAATTTAATAAAGTATAAGAGAAAAAACTTAAATTAGTTACTTTAATAAATAAAAGAAATAGTGAGAAAATAAAATTTAACAAAGAAGGGAATTCAATTACTTAGTTCATAATTGGTTATAGTCACCTCTCCTCTCTTCCAAATCCCTTAAAATAGAGGGTCCGGCAAAATGAGATTTACAATAGATTTAGATTTTAGTGTCCTTTCCTCTTACAAATTGAATCAAACAAAACTTTTTTTAAATATTATCTATCCTCCTCTTTTATTCATTCCAACCAAACTAAAAGTAATGTGCATAAATACAAAAAAAAAAAAAAAAAAAGTTCAAGTAAGACTTTTAAGACTGAAGACATTTATAGAGTTTGCCTCCACCATTGAGAAAAAGACAATGTTGTATATGCAAGAGGAAGAAAAGGGAGTGTTAAAAGATACATGAGTTGTTGAGGAATGTAATGCTAATTTCACCAACAAATTGCCTAGTATGAAGAAATTGATGTTGACTTTCATGATGTTGAGTTGAGATGTCACCATGGAATTTTTCAATTTGATGGGTTTGGTTTACTTTTATTTTTGGATTGTAGAATGTAAAGTAACTTTTTTGATACTTTTCTGTTAGAAGTATGGCTTTTCTAATCTATATACATAGTTAGAAATTGAAAAGGACAAGAGAATTTTATTTTTTTTTAGCTTTCATGGGAGACAAATTTTATGGGGCATCATTTTTTCGGTTGGTCCATGTAAATTTAAGATCAACTTTTGTCTTATTAAAGCACAAGTTCAAGATCAACTTTAGTTTTAAGGATGAGAAACGTTTGTCTTATAAAAGCACAAGTTCAAGATTAACTTTAGTTTTAAGATTGAAAAAGAGACTTAATTAATTCTCGTAATATAAAAATAAAATAAAAGGAATCTGTGTCTCTTAAATTTGAACTCGTCAAACCAATATCAATCAGGTTAGTGTCTCAACCGTAAGGAATAGGTGTCCCTTCTATTTCCGAAGAGGTTTGCCAATGACTGTTAAGATTCCAAATGATTTTAAGCACTGATCTATAATAGATCATATATTATGATAGTCCACCGAATGACTCGCCTTTTAAGTGTAAGTATTCAGTGTTCAAGTATAAGGTACATCTCATCCTTTTTATTTATATAAGAGAGAAGATTATATTTTGGAGTGTCAATAATTAAAGCCATAAGGGAGAAGAATATGCTTTTGATTCCCTTTTCTTAAACTCATGATATTCTCAATGACTATTTTTTATTAAAGTTTGTTATAAGATGAAATGCCAAAGGAAATTAAGTGTATTGACATTAAGCTAATTAGAAGTTCAACTTTTGTTGGTGATTAGTTCAACTTTAGTGTAGATAACAAGCTCAAACTCATGCCATATACATCTTTTAATATAGGAAAATGTTAAGTGAAACAAATTTACTGCAGAATGAAGTGATACTGCTAATGCAGTTTCATCATGCATCATTAAAGAATCATGAATTAAACTTGCAGGGACCTTCTAAATTTACTGCTTATTCAGAAGGCAGTGATTATTATGCTTAGCAATTTTCTTATGATTTTCATTTAGAAGGCTATCTATCTAGCTTCTTTTGAATAGAATCTTAACTTTACTTTTATCATTTCCCATCTTGAAAACACAAGAATTGTCCATTGAAATTTTTCTAAAACTACAGTCATTTAGAAACTGATGGAGTATTATATATAAATTATATTATTAGACTTCTCATTTTAACAAGTACACTCTAAAAATTATGCATCTTTAACTCAAAGTACTTTTTTAAGAAAAAGAAAGAAAACATTACTCTAAACAGAAAAGTAGTACCTATTTGATAGACAAAAGAAAGGGATAGAGGTTGGAATTAAAAAGGTATGGAAGACAATGCAAATTAAAATTACACTAACAAAGTATACCTCATACATGAGGAAAACAAAAGTTACAAACTGAAAATCATAAAAACCATCGCATTAAAGCACTTGAAAAAATGCTCATACGAGGAAAAGGAAACAACAGTTTTCTAATTTACAAATCAAAGTAAGCATATGAATATCCTTCTTCATTTGATCCACCCACCCCTTGTATCCATTATTCAACAACACTATTTAATCTTCTTAAGGAGAGCAGAGGTTCTAAATTCAGCATCATCCCTTATATAACTCCACCAAAGGAATGTAAGGGGAATGTTTGTTGCATTCCATAGAGCATTAGCATCCACATATCCCATGTAAGGTGGGAAGTCATATGTCTCCAAGACCATAGCAAAGACTCCTCCGACTACCACTACCCATAATTTCCATCGTGCCGGATGGCTTGAAACACCAGCCCAGATTGCCCAAATAAGAAGCTGGACAACAGCCATCAACATGCAAACTTTCGTGTTCAAACCTGAAAAAATAGTTGATGCATCAGCTCACTAACCAAGGCAGTGCTGCACGATTAATGCAGACCATAATTTTATTGACTGTTCTCAACTACTGATTACGAAAAATAGAGTTTGTTCAAATTCCGCTGTGCAACAACGGTGCTTTAGCGCCGCTATAGCCATTTTTGGATAACATTTTGTACTAACTAATGTATTCTGAAATAATAGTGATTTGTTCAAATTCTGCTCTGCTATTTAACAACTTTAATTAAATTATTAATATATGAAAAAGGAATCACATTCTCATTCTTGTATCGCATTCAGCACTACTGCTACTAGAACAGCAACAACAATCAAACTTTATTCCACTGGATGAGGTTAGCTACAAAGATCAATTGATGTCATAGTCTTATTATTTATTAGGTTTATCGATAGACTAATTATCTCTAAAAGGACATTTGGATATACAGCTTAATGAAGTCTTTATTGAATACTCCGTCCCTGAACTTTGGTAGATTAAAGTTTTAGTAGATAGATAAAGAATAATAAAATTAGAAAAATGTAGACTAAAATACCCTTAATTATGTTTAAATAACTAGTCATTTTGAGAATTCTCATAACCTTGATTACTAATCTCAACTATTTGTCTTTTATGATTGGTTTCAATTTAATGGAGATGTCTATGTCAGTTCAATGCAAATTCCACTAAAGGTACTAGTAAAAATAAAATACAATTAATGTATGGTCATGGTTTTGTAAGGGTAAAGTAGTAAAAAAACTGCTTGATTATATCATGGTTTTCTAAAACACGAAAGATTCAGGCTATAATACAAAACTTAAGCTACCAAAGTTCAGTGACAGAAGGGGTAAGTGCTTATCCTATAAGAATTGATATATAAGATTTTTATATAGAGAGAGAGAGAATAAGGATAAATTCTACAAAAATAGTTTATGAGAATAATCTATATAGAGGAGCTTATGAAAATAAACCGCAAACATCTTATGGACACGCCACAAGTCATTTTCATAAACTCTTCCGAATTCCCCCTAAATCCCTCTTAATGGTTTAGCCTATAGTTTTATTTGGTCTCTCTCTACTTACAATTGGACTCTCGTTCATCCGATTAACTCAACTTACATGTGCTTCTACATGTATTCAGCACATGTCCATACCACCTAAAACGAAACACTACTATCTCTTTTACAATGATGACTACCCCAATTTTTCTCTAAGGATTGTATTTTAATCCTATCGTGACATGTATAGATTATCACCGTTAGCATCAAAATAGTAAAATGTGTAACTCAGCAGAGGTTTCATTTAAAATAAAAGATTACACAAGTATGTAGATATTCAGATAGAGGATACTTGTTGTCACAAAAAGCAACCAAGAAATCGTAAACCATGAACCTAGTAGGGAGCATAAAGATTATAAGATGTAACTCAAAAGATTTCAACAATAGCACTGCATTTAAAATTAAAAGATTACCATAATTCATCTCGTAGAAATTCAGATATAAGACATGAGTTGTCACAAATGCAACCAAGGGTGCAGAAACCATGACTCTTGTAGCCTCGTCCCTTACATTAAAAGCTCGCAATATTGCTAGAATGAGTGAAAATCCAAGTAAGGCCACAGCAGAAGAATAATTCAGCTTCTCTGTTAATTCAACAGCTCTACAGATAATAAAAGATTGAAAACACATTAAGACAGAAAAATAAATAATACAAGGTGTTGAAGAATAAAGAGAAATTAGATTTAATTCTCTTTTATTTTATATTATTATACTAATTGTTATTTTATAATTATGTCATTATTACTCAGTATTACTATTGTAATTTATTTCCCTATATAAACAGCTTAGGGCTGTAGTAATAAAATATGAAAGTATATTGTCTTTTACTTTCTTCAAAAGGATATGTCCATATTTAAGATATACATTTTGTACATAAAAAGCCTTGCAAGTTGCAACACTGAGTATGAGTGTGATTGTATATTGTGTGTCTACTAACTGTGATGAAAAATTTCATTTTAATCGTGTGATTGGACTCGAGTGGTTAATGAGCTCCAATAAATGACGACCACTCGGGAGAACCCGAGTTCGAATCCTAGCTGGAATAATCCTTGACTAGGTTTTACTTATCTTTCAACCAAACTCCGGATTCCAGGACCCCTTCTCTTAGGAACCAGAGGGCGGAGGGTTAAGACCAAAACAAAATTCATTTTTTATGTCAAAACTTAGAATACCATTTATGCAAAGTGCAAGAAAATCAATATCAAGGCACCACAAAGAAACGACATCTGAGGTTTGAGCTTAGTACTTCAATACTGAAACATAATTTTTATATATGCAAGCATGCAGACAAAACAGGAAAAAGAAAAATAAAGTGGAAAACTTACCGGCTATGAAAAACAGAACTCCACAACCATGCATTCATAGATAGAATACCATAAATATGCCACAAGCCAGTGTACTCATAGTAAGCCTTCTTATCTGGCCTCAAAGGCAACTTATAGTACACAAGAATGAAGAATGACACCCATCCATGAAACTGCATAGCAAGATTAAGGGCAGAAAGAGCAACAGCCACAGGTTCCTGAAACCATAATATCCAAGCTACAATCAGAAACCAAAACCAAATTAGCACTATTATTACCCTTAAACCTTTTCATAGGATATTCATGAGAGAACCTGAATCCCATAAATGCGACGAAATGGCCATTTTCCATGATACTTGACAGGTTTTTCACCAAATTTTGTTCTTTCTTCCTCTCTGGCTACCATGCAGTGATACCGACAATCAGTACGACAGTCCCATTGTTTCCACCTCAGGTAAAGCGGTTCATGCATATACCATGGACCATCAATTGGTTTTCCATCTGATGAGAATTTACAATGTTGAAAGCATTTATCCCCTACACATCCGGATTCCTCGCACTGTTCCACACAACCCCTGAAATTCAACAGTCACAACCAAAATATCATATGGTAAGAATTGTACATAAAATAATCATTTTTGTTAATTTGTATGGAAATTACATAATAACAGCAGTGATTTTTTAACATGCAGGACAATGCTGGATCATTCAACAGAAGATATATAGTTTATGCATCTTCTATTCTGTTCCTCATTCACTTACACCTGACAAGTGAAAATTTGCTTTTAGAGAACTTTTTTATTTTCATTTCTTATCCCTAGTTTTAATTACAAAACTTCCAACTTGTGTGCAGTGATGGATTTTTTTACAAACATCATGGCCAATTTGTGAAGGATGACGGCGCCATGGCATTTTTTGGTGGCATTTTATAAAGCCAGGGATACTAATGCTTGTATTATACAGCCCAATCCCATTAAGGACAAAATGGATTTGAGCATAACATGGAGACTAAAACTGCCATCAAATCCTCGTTAAGTTCAATTTTTTTTTGTTTTTATGGAGATTTTTAAATGCAACCAATACCAGAAAAGATTATCCCTTATGACCTTAAAGTATACAGGCCTAACTAATTTTGTAATCTAATATTTTTGTTTAGGATAAAACAGTAATGATGTGACACTAATTTTTTATAAAGAAAATAACTAGGGTATGCCAACAATTATTATATATCAATAGTTGTGGTGTGCCACTATCGTAGTTCAAGAAATAATCAAACAAGGACTCCAACTAGACATATCTAATCCATAAGAAGAACACCCTTTATTGATTGCACTCTCACGAATATTGGATTTATCAATCATCACCCGATAAAACAGGCCTTGATAATTTTTAAAAAAATATTGGGGAAGGGTAAAATGGTTTTTAATTAAAGTGGCACTAATGGCCATTTTACAACCAGTCCAAACGGGCAATGTTAAACTCTTACAACTGAGCCCGTACACTATATTTATATAAAATTTACTTAAACAGGTTCTTTGTTGTTGGCTTGGTAAATTAAGAATTGCACTTAAACTAATTTCACTCTTTGTCAAATAAACTGACTCATTATTTATAGAAAATAAAGGCACATGATGCTACAAAAGTGAAGACCAAAAACATGGCAACAAGTCAACAATCTACATAGTTAAACATTAGCCACTAAATAGTAATGAAACATAAATGCACCTATCTGTTTTCTTGAACACCTCAATTGCAAATACCCATAATGTACATTAATACTATAAGAGTATTCTTTAATACTCATTTTATACTAATACTAATATAGAATATAGATTCTATATTTAGAATATATTATATATATTCTAAATATAGAATCTAAATTTTTTTAAATTTACAAGCTGTGCCACATCACTACTGCCCATCATGATGGCACAACATTTCAAATTCACAAACTAAGATTAACCCAAAAAAACTTGTGATTGTAATATTTCTGGTACTTGGTAAAGATGTCAGCAAACAAGAATGGATTAAACAATACAAATTGTTCATAACAAAAATAAGGCATTGAACATCTCTCAATCATCACAGTTACTAAAATTTCACAAAAAAGAAGATAGCTGCAGACAGGGAGAGGGAAGGAGAAAGAATAGAGAGAGAGAGAGAGAGAGAATTCCATCACAAACATTCTAAGCATGACATAATAAAAAAGAATGCTGACCAAATTGCAAGTCATGGATCTTCCATAAATTATCAGAAGCAATTACACAAAACAATGCAACTCCAAGAAAAAAAACAGCAAAATCACGTAATACAGGATTTAGTTCATCTAAAGTAAACAATTCATTTTAGAGGATGAAGCAAGTAGTCTTAGGAGTTGGTTAATAAATTGATGAATGATATTTCAACACATTCATAATTTGTTATAAATGTGTACATAACATCAACCATCGATTTATTCAGCAGCATTTGAGATTGTTCATGATATTCTTCAAAGTGAATTGCTCCCTACAGATGAGTCTATTCATCTCATCAGCAACTCAGATTATTCATTATACTCTCCAAAGTGAATTGCTCACTATAGACAAGTCTATTCATCAGCAGTTGAGATTGTTCATTATACTCTCCAAAGAGAATCGCTCAATTTAAACGAGTCAAATCACATAATAGAAGATATCATTATTTCTACAAATTCTGAAACTCTAATCTCACCCTCCATCCTTTAGAAGGTAAAGCAAGTAATCTCAAAAGTTGATTAATAAATTGATGGCTAATATCCCAATACATTCATGATTTGTTACAAATGTGTACATAACATCAATCACTGATTTATTCATCAACAACTGAGAATTGAAATTGTTCATTATACCCTCTAAAGCGAATTGCTCCCAGGTAATAAAGAAAAAAAAAGATTTTTTACATTAAAAAAAATGTAATTAAATTTAAATACTTGAACATCTCAAAAATAATAAAACTATATCGCAATATATCATTTAATACTTAAATTTGCAACAAATTCTTAAATAGAATCCAACAACTAAATTTTAACTACACATCAATAGTAAAAAATAAAAAAAAATATATATGTAAGGTCAATGGATTGACTTTGTGTATTCGCATGTTCAAAATGTTAAATCCTCTACTCAAACTCAACATCTGATGTTTAAATGGGTTAGTTCCGGTTAGACTCAAACCTGAATGTGTTGGTCAAACTGCGGGTTAGATTGGTTTGGGTGATTGTGTTGGTGCTATATGCAGATGGGAATCCTAGAAATCAACCACATACCATATATATAATTTAATCTAATAATTCATACTAAAATACTTATAAATAAAAAATTAAAGAGAATTCCATTTCAATTTTTTACATCACCTATACGATTAAACGCAAAAATGGAAGACCACAAAATCATATCAAGCATTTATGGTAAAAAATTCAGACTAAAATCTTTGATTTTCACTGTTTCTTAAATAGAACAAATGGAAGGGGAAGCTTACTTGTAAATCAGATCGGCGTCGCCATCGCTGGCGGCGATGGAGAGGAGGAAGGAACAGAAGGCGGCGAGTAGGAAGAGAGAACGAAAGAGAGCCATCGGATTCGCTGAAAAGCGAAGTCAAAGGAAGGTTATTCCGGCGATATGGGAGAGGATGTTATGAGGAGAATCGACGGCGAGTTTTGCATTGACGGAGGAAGTTGATTGAGATTACATTAACGGCGGAGTGCGGTGGAGGAGGTGGTGGTTGTTGATCTCGAAAGGGAATGAGTCAACTCAGAGCGAGTTGGAAGAGTGGCTAAAATGGGAGCAGAATCTCGTGAAGAGGTGATGATGATGATATCTCAGACATATTATTAATATTATTATTATTATTATTATCTGTGTCCGTACATTATTATTATTATTATTATTATTTTACTCTCAAAAAATATTATTTTATATTATAACAGTAGTAATCATAATAAATACTCTCACCAGAATACTTCATAGATAAAATTAGTATAAAATTACATGTATTTGATTGAAAATTAAAATTAAATATATCTTATTTTTAAATATTTATTTATATTTTATTTTAAAGAAATTATTCTATTGTATCATTAAAATTAAATTAAATAATAATTTAAAAGATAATTTAATCTGAAAAATCATTGGCAAAAATATATTTAGAATTTATAATATTGGCTTAATTTCCTTAATATTTTTTATTTTAATTTGTTTTGTTATATTTTAGGTTAAATTGTATTTGTCTTTTAATTTATTTTTAGTTTTAATTTAGTCTATTAAATTTTATTCGTTAATTAAGTTATAAATATTAGACACTTTTGTTTCTTAAATTATTTATATTTCATTTTAATTCCTTTAGTTGCAAATATTAAATA
>JBBPBS010000749.1:2067299-2130239 GCA_037974835.1 Cicer judaicum
ATGAAACTTAAATGATCAAAAAAATGAAACAAATAAAACTTAAGAAATTAAAGTGAAATTTAAAAAATTAATATAAAGGATCTAATTTAGCCTATATTTTATTTACATTGATAATTTGTTGTCTCAATTTTGAGAACAATTAGTGCAATTGAAAGTATTTAATTATTGAAAAATCTATCAAATGAGACAACAATATGAACTATATTTCTTAATTTTTCATACAACCATTTAAACGCGGAATAATCTTAAATACAAGATAATAAATATTTATCCACATAATTAATATTTTAAATTTTCTCTATGTGTAAATTAGCTATCAAAGTCAATTTATTGCGTTATTTCAATTAAATCTTAATATTTCATGAGAGTAATTCAAGTAAATTGCGAAACTCAAAAGAATCACGTGTGTAATTTAATATAACTTAAATGTTAATTGTACAAATCAAAATCAAATGTAACTTAAGAAATCAAACCAAAAAGAAAAAAGAAAAAAACTTATTTTGAGAAGAGAGAAGTAGAGATAAAGTTAAGAAATTTGAGGTTTTCTATTTTAAATTATTTTTTTTAATAAATTATTTGTCATTTTATAATTATCAATAAAATATTAATTATATTTTTTTATAATATATTTTTATTTGTTGTATTTTAATTCATCTAATTCTCTATTACTAAAAATGTTATTTAAATCATAGTTCAACGGACAAATACCGATGTTATTATGTGTACCTGAATTTTTATTATTTATACACCATTGCAACTCTTAGAAATACTTTATAACTATTTGAGTTCAATCACTTAATTAATTATAAATAAATATTGTATTTTAGTAGTTAATATATTTGAACTAAAATTTCAACTAAATACATCAAATTTTTAATTATTATCTTTTGTTTATATTTCATTTTGCTAAGAATATGTTATAAGCATAATTTATTATTGTTACTTTCTTATTATTAATTTTTAATAGATGTATATCTCATTATTGTTTATTGTTTATTGTTTATGTTATTTAACTTGTATATATATTGTTGGACATAATATAAATAAACAATATTTATTTATCTTTGAATTCTAACTCAATTAATAAATATTAATATTATTAAGTTGAATATTATATTCTGAATTTAAATTTAGAATTTTATCACTGTATGTAAATTTCTAATAGTAGTTATATTATCTCATCTATAAAAAATAATTATAAAAAAAACTTTCTAACTCATTTCATTGCAATAAGATCTCAATGGATACATGACGGGTCATAGAGAAGGTGTAGTCTAACATAAGAAAAGGAGACTTTTTCTAAACATTGAGCCACCGTGTTCACATGTCTCCTAACAAATATTACCATATAGTTTTGGGGACTATTAGTATATTGTTATGTATGGCATCAACAACAGTTTTACAATCAAGCTCAAATTCCACAAATTCATCCTCCCACCCTTGCATCCAATGTAAAGCTAACAATAGACCAATTGTTTCTCCTTCTTGTACTTCCATATTGTACTTCCATACCAATTGAAGACCAAATTCTTTGAGCCATGTTAAAAATTAACATACATACCATGATTGATGATTTCAAACTATGTTGATGAAAAACATTGCACAATCAATATTACACTCAAAATTATATTTAATCATTACATTTCAAAAAATATCGTTTGACATTATTCAAACTATGTATCAGTCTCATATCAATTTTATTTAAATGTAAATTAAATTGAACTATATGTTATTTTAATTTTTAGATTTAATTATTTTTTATTTGGTTTTAAATAAAAAATAATCCATTTATCAATTTGAAAATAAATAAGACGAACATGAATCACATTATTATTAAACTAATTATTACTTGAGCCTTGCATATACATTTACTAGTAAATAATAGAAAGAAGAAAAAGGAAAAAAAAAAAGGATAATTACACATGTCATCCTGTGTTAATGACTTCATCGTAATCACTTATGAATAAAAAATTCCCTCTTTGAATTTCAACTAATTAATTATTCTTCAATTCAATTCGTCTCTTCACGTTTTCTCAATGGCCTCTCTAACAACAACACTGTGCCATTGTCACCTTCCCCTTTCTTCCTCCTTCACAATTCCAAAACCAATACACTCACGCTCACTCTCACTCTCCCCCTCAACGCGTGCTCTCACTCGCCCCTTTCACTTCCAATCAAAATCATCATCTCGTTGTCTTATCTCACAACCGCCACGTGCTTACGTCACAGGACCAGCATCCGACCCGAATATATCCGAACCGGATCCGAAGCTCCACGGGTCACTTCAAGAGAAGATTGAACCACCAAGTGTTATAACATGGGAGCTTCTCTCTACGCTTCTTATCAAACACAAACTTCGTCTTGCTCTTTGCGTTGCATCTCTCTTTTCCTGCACCGCCTGTACCTTATCCATGCCCATTTTTTCCGGTAATTTTTATTATTATTTTTATTTATTGCATTCATTTCACACCTTTTATTTATTTAATATATATAATGTTAGTCAGACACCTATGATATGATGTGTTCAACAACCTTTTTGGTTGTTTTGTCATAAAGCAACTATTTTGTGCTATAGTGCTACCGTGTAGCCGAGTTTGAATAAATGGTTATTTATTACAAAGTGTTGTCAAATAGAGGTAGCAGGGAGTTTGAATAAATAGCTATTCTTCTGGAATGTCCTATTTAGTACAAAGTGTTGTCAAATAGAGGTTGTAGCAGTGTTGTAACACTGTAACATAGTAACATTTGAACAAATTGTTATTTTTTTCGTGATATGCAATTGACATCATTGCTTTTGGGTTGGTTTTGAAGAATTGAATGTTACAGCAATTAGGTGCTGTGTTTTATCTTTGGATTCAAGTTTACCTAATGCTTATGTATGATTTCACTATTGATTATGTTATATGAATTCTTATGTGTTGTTTGATTTCTTAGGGCGGTTTTTTGAAATTCTTATTGGTGTTAGACCGGAGCCGTTGTGGAGTCTTCTCGGTAAAATGGTAGTTCTATATGCTCTAGAGCCACTTTTAACTGTTGTTTTTGTTATAAACATGAACATAGTGTGGGAAAATGTTATGTCAAAACTAAGAGCTCAGATATTTGGAAGAATATTGATTCAGAAGGTAAAGTCCTATATAAACTTTTCTGCTCATTTTTATTCTCTTTCTATTATTTGTTATGTAGTTCTTTCTGATAATTCGTGGAGATCATGGTAGTTATTTATTAAAATGTGTTGGTTGATTGAGTTATTGAATTGAAGATATTTTGCGTTGGTTGTTTAATATGATTTCTGTTTTATTTATGCAGGTTGAGTTTTTTGACAAATACAAGGTGTGTATATGGTATCATTTAAATTAATATGTCCTTTCATTTTTTCATTTTGTTATTACGTCATTGTGGCCTATGGCGCCGCCATGACAGACATTCCTTCACAAATTTGCCTATGGCGGTTGTTCAAATATCCGGCATGCCATTCCGCCATGGGGGAAATACTATTCCCTAGTCGGGATTCGATCTCTGTCTCTTAAGATTAAAAAGTTAAGACAGTCACTATTGCACTAGCACCCACAGGATAATTAAAAAATTTATTTCACTAATTTTAGTAAGCTATATAATGTTACTTTTTCTCTTTGCTTTATGTATGCTAATGGAGTAGGTGCAAAACTTATTGCCCTTTCTTGTTGGGTTTATTCTTGTAGGTAGGTGAACTCACTGGTTTGTTAACAGCTGATTTGGGTTCTCTAAAAGATATTGTCAGTGATAATGTTTCAAGGGATCGTGGATTCAGGGCATTATCTGAGGCAAGCAACTCTAGACCAATGAGAAGTGAGCTTTTATATTTCCCATATTTAAGCACACGTACGTATGATTCATTTCTTGAGGAGTGGCTTTTGTAGCAAATTATTTTGTTTCAGTATGGAAGAATTAGTTTCTTCTTATATTGTCACATAGGTTGTATTCATGCATATTTTGATTTACATTTTGGTGGTCATGTTCATGTGTTCATTTTGTTGCTTCTGTTTTCTTTGGGTGTGTAGGTCACTGGAACATTATTCATACTTTTTTCTTTATCCCCTCAACTTGCTCCAATTCTGGCTGTTCTGATGATCGCGGTTTCCATTTCAATCGGTAAATTTCTATTGTAATTTGTTTTTGATCATAACGATTCATGACCAGTTGTTTTAGATTTTCTTTAACACTGTTATGGTCTATTACTGACAGCAGAGATATAATAATCCATGCAACATGCATGTATCATAATTTTAAAAATAGTTTACTTATATAAACTTACTATATAGCTTGAATAATAAATTCATCACTATTTGAAAAAATAATTGTGCCACTATGTGTCATTTTATGTTTCTTCTCTGCTGATGATTTTTTTTTTTTGGTTTGACGAAGCTGTCTACAAGAGATCAACTTTGCCTGTTTTTAAATCACATGGCTTGGCTCAAGCATCTATCTCTGATTGCATAGCAGAAACATTTTCTGCTATTCGAACTGTGAGTTCCTAGTAGTTCATATTATGATGAAAATTCGTCCGGATTAGTTTGAAGGTTTGGATCTGTAATTAAAAGCTGCAACAATAACTTGCATTCTTGCAGGTGCGAACGTTCAGTGGCGAAAAGCGCCAAATGTTTATGTTTGCTAACCAGGTAAGCTTATTAAAGGGCCAATAACTGTTGCCAGAAAGGTATGACATCCTCTAGATACTTTATATGTTAATAATGAATTCCATATAGGTTCTATCGTTCAAATCGAGTGGGATAAAGCTCGGGACTTTCAAATCTATAAATGAATCGTTAACGAGAGTTGCTGTTTATATTTCTTTAATTGCATTATATTGTCTTGGAGGAAGCAAAGTAAAGGCGGTAAGCATTTTTATCCTGTGATCATAATATCATATACGTCTCTCTTATTATCTATTTTCCAAGGATTTTCGATTATTGAAATAATTCAGAAGTTTTTCTTAGTTGCTATTAATTCTTGCTTTCAGGGTCAACTCTCTGTTGGAACTATGGCATCATTTATTGGATACACTTTCACTTTAACATTCGCCGTAAGCAAATTGAGTTGTTGATTTCTTGTTTTACTTTATTCTTTTTCATTCTCTCTTTGATGTCTGATATTATGTCTTTCAGGTTCAAGGATTGGTTAATACTTTCGGAGATCTTCGCGGAACGTTTGCTGCTGTTGAAAGGATCAACTCTGTTTTGTCTGGAGTTCAAGTTGATGATGCACTTGCCTATGGCTTAGAAAGAGAACTGAAACAAAAAGCAGTGAATGATGAAAACTATAAATTGTTCTTCTCTAATGGTTCTGCTGAGATAAACCAAACAAATTATTCGCATTATATGTCAGCGTTAAAAACGTCGAGCAATCTTTTGAGCTTAGCTTGGTCTGGAGATATTTGTCTTGAAGGTATCACTATTGCAATTTTGTTATCCCTTACGTTGTGTTGTTTTTGTATGACTTTTGTATATCAGCAGTCATGTTTGCTAATTAATGTTCTTCTAATGGGAGCTTATAGTCATGAGATGAACTTCCAAAGTTTCATAACTCCATCGATTAAATATCTTTTGAGGGACTTTGACTGTGCACTGATTGCTTTATGCTTATCGGTATGTTCAAATCAAAACTCTCAATGTTTGAAATGTAGTGACAGGAGCTTGAGGAAGACATATAATCATTAATTTTCAGTGTTAATTATTTACATCCAATAAGAGCCCGCTTACTCTCTAACAACATTTCTATTTTCATTTTTAATCTTTACCTTGTATGCGGGTAGCTGAAAAATCATGTTATGGATTTTCCTTTTTAGTTGTAATAGAAAGAAGATGGAAGCTGACTATAGAGAAAAATATTCAATTTATTTTCAAAAAAATCCATGTTTTCTCTCGTATTTACTTTATCAGTGGAAATGAAAATAGGCAACACTAGAAGTGAACGGGCCATAAATTTCTTATTCTCTCTCTATCGTGCGCGTGCACACAATTACTCGTACTTTGAGATGGTTAAATATTACATTAACAAAATAGATCTATTTTACTTTGTGATATGTGCTTTTTCCTTCTGTCAATGACTATGCTTGTATTATACTGCAGATGTGTATTTTTCTTATCCATTAAGGCCAGACGTGGAAATTTTAAAAGGCTTAAATTTAACACTAAAATGTGGAACTGTAACTGCACTGGTGGGTGCTAGCGGTGCAGGAAAAAGTACAATAGTACAGCTATTATCTCGTTTTTATGAGGTTTGATTACTTATTTCAGAATTTGTAAGTTTAAAGTTCACTGAATTTTCATGTCTTAAAAGTTAAATGAATCAAGTGACTTTAATTTCTGTAGCCAGCAAGAGGTTGTATAACAGTTGGTGGAGAGGATGTACGAACATTTGACAAAAGCGAATGGGCCCGGGTTGTCTCTATCGTAAATCAAGTATGAAAACTAAAACGAAAAAAAAAAATCATGTTTGATGTTAAACATATTGCTTCATTTGTTTACAAATAACATCAAGTTATGACAGGAACCTGTTCTGTTTTCGGTGTCTGTTGGAGAAAATATTGCATATGGGCTTCCAGATGACGATGTTTCTAAAGACGACGTGATTAAGGCAGCAAAGGCTGCAAATGCTCATGACTTTATAATTTCACTTCCACAGGTTGGTTTGTCTTTTAGGTATGCAAATTCTTTTATATAGTTACAATATATAAATTGTCTACCTTATTGTTGATCATTTCTGGAAAGGGCTACGATACACTTGTTGGTGAGCGCGGAGGCCTACTGAGCGGAGGACAGAGGCAGGTAAAACTCAAAATTGAGGTTGCATGTACAGCCTTCTTTGCATGAGAATGCATGTTCACGGATGAATACATACATACATAATATATTTAGAGGTTCTTGACTCTAGTGTTCATAAATTGCAGAGAATAGCCATTGCCCGAGCTCTCCTGAAGAATGCTCCCATTCTTATACTTGATGAGGTGATACTTTTGTTTAATATTTTGAATTACTAGGTACTGTGTTTCATTTTGTCCTTACAATAAGGTTAGATTCCCTGGATGCCAAAGCGACATGCAGTCATGCTGTTCTTTAAGTTGATATCGATCGACTGTGTCCTAGTTTGGATTAAATTCAAGCTTGTGGTTGCTTCTAGAATGAAATAAGTGTATGGTTTTCAGTTGCAGAAAATTCCTTTGGAGAAGTTAGATGAACTAAAATTGAGATGCAGGCATTAATTTTAACCTATACAAGACGATGATGTTTAAAAACATTGTAGTTATAACAAGATTCTCTTAATATTTATTTTTCCTTGAAGTGTTTCTTGGGAAGTTTGTCAATCATAAACGTGAAAAATAATGATTTGTTCAAATTTTGCTATACTCTACAATGTTATAGCCGCTATTTGACAATACTTTATACTAAATTGCGCATTGCAAAACAATAGCAGTTTGTTAAAATTTTGCTACACTATAGCGCTATAGCACCGTAACAACTGCTATTTGACAACACCGAGTGAATCTATAAATGCTTTATCCACTTCAATATTCTTTGTTGCTGCAGGCTACAAGTGCTCTGGATACTGTCAGCGAGCGCTTGGTCCAAGATGCTCTCAACCATTTAATGAAGGGGAGGACAACATTAGTTATAGCTCACAGATTAAGCACCGTTCAAAATGCCTATCAAATTGCACTCTGTTCAGATGGAAGGATTGCAGAATTAGGCACCCATTTTGAGTTATTGGCTAAGAAGGGTCAATATGCTTCACTTGTTGGCACTCAAAGGCTTGCATTTGAATAAATCATTACGATGGTCTTAGTATTTACTGTTATACCAGATAGCAATACACGAGAACATCGAGAAACACTTGAGGAATGGCGCTCTGGTTTTGTTGAGAGGTATCTTGCAACAACAGAAAAGGGAAAAAAATTGAATGTTGTAATCTATGTAGCACTGACACTTTGAATTAAGGGCGTATTTGGTGTCTGACAATAACAAGACACTTATAGATTTGATTATATTTAATTACTTTTATTTTATTAAAATTATTATTAGTTGCCTATATAATTCATTGATTGGTGTTCTATTTGTGCCAGTACTTCATTGATTGTAATTAATCTTTTATGTCATTTCAGTGTACAAGACCTCATCTTATGTTAATCAAATAATTTCAAATTGTTATTTCGATGTCCAAAAATGTAAAAGAGAAGTATTATATGTAATGCAGGTTTAGGAAATGCCTCTGCACAAGTTGCATCGGCTAGTTTCTTACTTACTGAGATCCTTATGCATAAATGATAGTACATGTTTATTTTGGTTCTTCATTCTAGTTTTGCACTTGCAATCAGCTAGTGTTTGGAGCATTTGATTGATGGACCTAGATTCCCTACAGTCAGCAGGAACATGTAGTCACGCAGTTGAACATCGTGGACCGTTTAATCTTTGATCAGATGATCTAGATTTAAGTTCAACATCTTTAATTATAAAATAAAAAATATATATCAAACTGATTGTATGGTATTTGGATTTCTGATTGATGCATATGTTCTTTGGCGAGTAAATGGCGTAGTACTTCTCTGCTCGTGGTTGTGTGAGTATCCTTCGTGTGGATTTTAAACAAATTTTAAACGTTCATATATATTCAAACCTATCAAATTTTTCTATTCTACAGTTAGTTTTAAAGTTGTATTTTACTTTGTCAATAAGATTGGAGAACCAAGATCAAAATATGTCTTCAAATTTGAACTATCCGATTAAGATTGGAGAACCAAGATCAATGTGACTGCAGACATCGTACAAAATCCAAATCCATTCGAATCATAGTATATGTCATTCATCTGTTATGTTTTTGTTTATTATCTTTTAGTATCTTTGACTACACGGTTTTTTAAAATAAATATTACGGAGTTCTATATCTAGAGATTTTAACTCCTATGACGAAGAAGAAATAGAGATTACAGCATTTAATTCAGCAAGACACTCAGTTGGTAGGCCAAGGAAGGAATTCATAAGAAAATCATCAATAGGATCAATTGTTGCCACACCAACTAGTCTGCATTTTCCCTCTTTATCCAATCTCATGCCTGTTCCACTCTTCATAGTCCCATTTGATTCTTCTGATGTCAACACTGTCTTCACAAGCAATGGTGGAGCTTTATAGATACTACCAGCAGAAAACAAGAACTTGGCCTTAAACTCAAGATTAACCTTGTAAAACATAAATAATAAAACCATTAGCAACTAGATTTTGACTCCTCAGATCAATTCACTTTAGACAATAAAATAAGTAATATGTTAATTAGAAAATAACGGTTGATGTATTTGCATATCAATGATTTATTATGCATATGTATATCAACCTTGGAAAAGTAATATATTAAACTATTAACAATTGAATTTGAGTCGTCTAAACAATTTACTTTAGACAATATATAAATATCGGGGTTAGTTTCACTTTTGTTTTTTCCAGTTACACTCAATTAAGTTATGTGAACTAAATTTATGCGAACTGAATTTATGCAACCTATGTAAATTTAATTTACCACATATGTAAACGTGAACTTTCACGTAATCTATATGGATGTAACTAGAAAACGAATAAGTGAAACCGACAAAAGTGCAAATAAATAATATCAACATTCATGAAAAAAATCATAGTTGATGTGCCAAATTTATCAATAAATTATTATGCATATACATATCACATCAATTGTTGATTTTCTTATTCAGTGTTTGGTATTAATTTATGATCTAAAGTGAATTGCTGATGGCTAAATCCAATCTTATCATTAATTGTATGGTTTAATCTTATCATTAATTGTATGGTTTATTGAACTAAATTTACGAAATACCTATACCATGTTAGAATTATAAGTACTAAGTCATCGTGGATCATCTTATTAAAACTAATTTATAGACATAAATATTTGTAAGACTACTAGAGAAAATTTATGGAAACATCTTATGACATGCATAGAAGTTATTTTCAACTTATTTCCATAAGCTCTTTAGGATGACTTATGAAAACATGTTTTAACTTATATTATAAATAATTATACATAAGCACTTATATGATAAGCGTTTATTAATTAAACCTTTTATCCAAACAACGCCTTAAGTGTCATTGATATTTTAAACATAAAACACAACATATTGAATTTAAACAATTGCAATGCAATCTTTAGAACTAAATATCTTACCTTGCCAGATTCTTGATCAATACTTCCTTGGAAACTTTCTGGAACAATATCAATCTTCAAAAATGGTGGCAAAGGCAATCCAAGAAACTTTGTTGTAGAGCTAGTCAATGATGGAATATACAATGTTTCAACATCAAACAAAACAACAACTTCATTGTTATCTTCATTAATTTGTGTTATCTTTGAACCATAACCACTTCCTATTCCTCCTTCAGCATCATATTCAAAATCAGGATATCTTGAAATTCCAAGCTTGCATGCTTTTTTTGTCTTGAAATTGATAGTGTGAGCCTTATCATCAATTGTATTGGTTGAAATCTTTTGTTGTTGTTTTTCACTTGAGGAAAAAGAAGAGAAGATTATAGTTTTTCTTCTTATAAGATTTGTTTTCTTGGAATGAAATTTGCATGGTATTAATGGACTTGAGAAGTTTATCTTACAATTCATCTAAGTGAAGTTGAATTATAGAAATAAATTATTCAATGTAATATTACATAAACTATTAGCTTAGTCTATGAAGTTGCACAAAGAATATGAGTGTGGTTTTGAATCTTATCTCATAGATTTGTGTGATGTGAATAAACACTTGGCACTTTGTAATCCAATGGAATTGAGAAAGTACAACAAACAAAATGGTCCATGTCACTTTTTGTTTTCCAAAATTGAAAAGAGCTTTTATGACAAATTAGATTACTATATTCTGCTTTTTTATTTAATCAATTCATTTAAAATTGGTTAAATTAATCTATAAATGTGTTTAATTTCATGAAATTATTAATTGAGTTATTTTAATTTTAATTATTTAATTTTTAGGCGAATAGTGGCATATCATAATCTCAAACACGACTACATGAATTTAGATTAATATCGATAGTTAAAATATAAGAATTTTTAGTTTGCCACAATCATAATTAATAAGAGATAGAATCTGATCATGAATATATAAATATCCATTGTAATAATTATTTTGTAGATCTAAATAAATCATAATTTTATTTTAATGCCAATTTATCTGTGCATTATCTTTGTTAATACTTAACTTAGATTCTTAGATCTCAAAGCAGTCATCGGTTGACTTAAATTAAAGCCATTCAACATACTGTACATATGACTATTTATTTCAAATTAAATTACATAGAGAAACAAAAACCTTACTTTTATATTTTCATTTTGTGTAACATTTTACACCCAATTAAAAGTCTTTATTTTACTATTATTGCCGTAAAATATATCTAACTCAATTGACAAAAACGTTATGTTCTAAGTTCGAATTTAAAACTAATTTATAAATTAATTATGATTATATTTTTCATATCTTTGAAGATAAAAAAAAACAATTATAATAGCATAAATATTAAAAGAGTTTGTCTCTTCCTTGCAAGATATCTTATTTCTTCTTGGATATCCAAATCAATAAATAAAACAAAGAGTTAAAATGCAAAAAAATATATACCTTTTCCATGCAATATATAATTTTATTTTATCAATGGTATTTTGGTGTAACAATTATTTAGTTAGAAATAAAAAAATTGCCACAGTATTATCATAAATCCAATTAAGCAAATTTTCGACACAATAATATGCCACATCTTTGTTTTAAGAAGGTAAAATTCTATAGAAGAATTAAAAGATGGTTAATATTAAATTATAAATGTGGATTTTTTTAAAAAAATCACATGAACTAAAATCCAAGATTTAAAGGTTTAATTGGAGTCTAACCGGCAATAATAAATATGTATATTTTTAATTTAATATGATACATGAAGTAATAATGACCAACAAATAATATAATTTTTATAATTTTAAACAATTAAAAATTAAACTTTATTCTTTTACACAATAATACATTTAAATTAGACTTATATTATTTTTATATTGCTTAACAATAATCAATAAAAAATAGTATTCAATTAACACTCATTGAACTTATATGTATAAATTATTTGTAATTAAAGGAAGAAAAAAAAACAAGCTTCACATAAACTGTTTCTATCAATTGCTTGCAAAAGCTTATATACATATTAATAGCCATGATTGTGGCAAATTAAAAATGACTGTGAAAGAGGCTAAAGCTTTTGGAGTTCTCGTGGCTTTAAAATGGTTGAACGAACTCAATATCACAAATACTATTATGGAATCTAATTGCGCTATGGTGGTACAAGGCGTGAATGGTAGAGTTTAGGGGTGGACAGAAATCCGTGATCTACTAAATTTGATTTGAATTTTGACTAAACGGTCAGATATATATATGATTGTCGAGTGAAAAGTTGAAATAAATCGAGTTCATTTGAGTATAAATGGAGTCGGGTTCGAATGTCAAAAGTCATCCATCGAAAATTCAATCCCACCGATAAACAAAAAAAATCATTAATATTTCAAATGCATAACAAACATGTCTCGTCTAATTAAAAAATATTGTCTTGAGATCTAAAAAATATTGATATCTAATAAAAATAATTTATTTTTGAAAATTGCAGTCTATTTTCATTTGACTATTTATATAATCAATATATTCCATTTTTACACTTTCCCAACACATGCATTTTTCTCTCATTTCTATCTCCCACCTTTTTCTTCTCCACACACCATTTTCACACTTTCCCAACACATCCATCCTTCTCTCTTTTCTATCTCCCACCAATCTTGTTCTTTTCCACACAAAATCCTTACTTTTCTTCTCTACAGACTCATAATCTATATCATAAGGGACACAACCACTAGAGAAATGAGACCTCTTCTTCAAATATGGTCAAATGACGTTTTATTTATACAAATTTTTACCTTTGCTTCAATCGTTAAGTTTTTATCTTACTATGCTGAAGGTTTTTTTTTTTTTTTCGTTTTTGTTTAACAACTACTTGTAAAATTAAAAATAATAATGAGATTATACATATTCTTTCTTTAGTTTTGTTTGGTGATTTTTTTTTTAAAGTAACTAAATAGAAAATTGATATTTCCTTCTTCGTATTTCCTTCTCTTTTTTGCAAATACGCTATAAACCACATATACATCCGTCAAACCCGTGAATTATCATCCACTGAAACCGATGCGTGAAACGGTCGATAGTGGGTGAATGTTCCATCCTTAATAGAGTACACAATAACTAACATAGAGTTTGAAGTCACCCATAATTGAGTTTTTTTTAGGGAACGTAATTTTTTAGCGAAATTTATGTCCTTCAAGCAAATTATCTTAGGGCATCTCCAATGAGCTCGTCCTCAGCGTGTAATTACTTAATTTGGAGTTGTGCCAATGTGTCACTGTCAGGAACGGTAATTCATAACAGTTAATTTTTATTAATTTATTAATCATAATAAATTTATCATTTTTTATTAATTTATAGCTGTTAACTTCTTTTTAATTTATTAAATAATAATAATTTTGTAACCATTATCTTTTTTTAGTTAATATACTACAGTTAGCTTTTTTTTTTTACTTTAATTACGATTGTTAGCTCATTAATAGGAACAATTTGTTACTCATATTTTTTCTTCACAATTTTTGTTAGAGAATTTGTTAAAAAATTTTAAATGGAGTTCACAGTTGGAGTAAAAAAAGAACTAGTTTCTTCAAGATGATGTGGCATAGTGGACCCCATCTAAAGAACCCATCTTGAGTTCACCGTTGGAAATGCTTTTATGTAGTTAATAAGTTTGGAGAAATTTCAAAAATAATACATTTGATGAGATAATTTGTAAAATAAATTTAAAAAATATCAAATGTAATATAAAACTTAAAAATTTCACCGTCGTTGTTTACTTTATAATATCTAAATCATGAAATGGTCTCTATAATTTTTCCAAGTTTGTAATTTTGATCCTATATATTTAAAAAATTTCATATAAGTCTCAATATATTTCTTTTCAAATTGGCCCATACAAATTTTTAAATTTTGCAAATTGGTCACTAAAAATTGCAAAGTTGTCCCTCAACTTTTACAAAATTTCAATATCAGCCTAAATTTAATAATTATTTTTGTCCTAAAACTTTTGAAATTTATAAAAATAGTCCAATTTTATCAGAACAATTATTTTATTCAAAAAGCAAAATTTAAAAATAAAAAGAATTCAATTGAAATATTTAAATTATTTGAAATTTTAATTTCCCTAAAATCTTCAATTACAACATCCAAACACACTCTTAGAAATCATGAGAATATCATCACTCTTAGAAATTCCCCTATATTTTTTTGAAATTATTTTTTATATAATTATCAAAATAACAGTGATAAATTATTAAAATATCTTTCAATCTTTTTTGTTTTGAGAAACACGACATCGCTTGTTTCAAATTATTATTTTTTTATATAAATTATCAAAATAAAAGTGATAAATTATTAAAATATATTCCAAATACCTCTCTTATATCTGCTCAATTTGTTACCCCTCTCTTAAAATTTATATTAATAAAACAACAATCTCTATTTATAGATAAATTATCTAATATCTAGTGATAAACTAACTAACAATGAACAGACAATTTCTAAGACTTTTAGTTAACAACTCAACTACTATCTATTAACAATTTTTTTACATGTTACCAATTGATATATAATATAGTGGGATACTATTTTTGATTGTGAATTTATTTATGTATTCTTTTAGAAGCGACACTATGTTTAAACATAAGAAAAATGATGTATTTTTTATGAAGAACTTTTTTGACAAAGATGAAAAATCGTAAAATATATATATTTTATTTGATTAAATTGTGTGAAATTCTAAAAACTTGTGTGAATTGTGTGACTAAAAATTGTAAAACTTATAAGAATTGAAATTATAGCCTTTTCAACTTATTGACTATGTATGAATTATTTTAATTATAATATTTTAGTTAATATTTGTCGGCTTTTCCAATATTTTGTGCAAATCCGCCACTGTTAATCCCCAAAATTTTAATTTTATTCCATATTTTATTACTAAACCCTTATTAAATGATATGAATTAAGTTGGTTTCTATAAAAAAAAAATGCTTGTATCACCACATTTAAGGTATTTTTTATATATTGAAAAATAGGTTAAATTACATCTGCAGTCCCTTAACTTAATTTTAGGTAACGTTTTAGTTCTTTATATTTTTTTTCCGAGTTGGTCCTTTATTTTAATTTTAAAATTTCAATAATATTGTATTTTTTTTACAAAAATCCAAAAAAATCATCAAATTTTTCAAACAAAACTCGTAAAATTCATTATCATCTTCAATAAAATACAAATTTAATCAAATTCATATCTTAAATATTGAAATAAACTCATATTTTCATTCTTTATTTGATGT
Organism: Cicer judaicum; assembly: GCA_037974835.1. NCBI lineage: Eukaryota > Viridiplantae > Streptophyta > Magnoliopsida > Fabales > Fabaceae > Cicer > Cicer judaicum. The sequence continues at coordinate 2,082,772 of JBBPBS010000749.1, forward strand.
TGTTGGAGATGAAAATATATGAGTGTATTTGAATATTTGAGTTATGGATTTGATAAAATTTGCATTATATTGAAAATGATTATTAATTTTATGGGTTTTGGTTGAAAATTTTGATATTTTTTTTGAATTTTTGTAAAAAAAAGATAACATTGTTGAAATTTTAAAATATAAAATATCAAATTGTCACTTAAAATTAAAATAAATCACTAATTTAAAAAAAACAATTAAAATATTATCTAAAATTAAATTAAAGATCTACGAATAAATATCAAATCTTTTTGTATGGTGAATAAAATATATCTTGGTTAATGCTTGTAATCGGATAATCACCGATTTTGATCGGTTTAGGCGGTTTTGCATTGGTTTAACAGTTTATTTAGCGGTTCTTTGTTCGTCTAATTTAAGGATATTATTATATTTATAGCTCCGAATTCTGGTTCAGACCAATTAAACTAGTGGATTGGGTTTGATTTTAGTTATCTTGTGAAAGCTATATTGGTCTACATTATTGTAACACCCCATGTTACTTATAAAAAATAATGTAGAATACTGTATATTAGTATTATTTCGGTCTAATTTCATAAGAAAAGTCATAATAAGTATTAGTGTTATAAGCCAAGTTTTAAATTTAGACAATATAACTAAATATTGACAAAATATATATATATATATATATATGATATATCACTTTGTTAAAAATATATAACATAATAGAAATCCTAACGCCGTGAATTAATTAAATTGTGAAGATAAAAAATATAATTAAATATTTCTTTTACTAAAATAATAATAATAATTATTTAGTAAAATAATTTTATTCTTTTTTAGTAAAATGATATCATTTGACTAAAAGAATGATGATACGAAGGTGAATATCTTACTATTTCTCCTTTAATCAATTATTTTCAATTAAATTTAGGGTGTCTTTGTTACAACTTTTTGAAAAACAGAAAGTATAAAGTTTTGTATCTGCTTTTTTTTTTTAATATATGAATAAAAAAAATTTCATTCATTTAAATTGATAAAATACATTGAATCGATACAACACAAATTTAAAGTCACTAAAAACTAAAAAAAATGAATTTACGAATAAACTTAGAACATTCAATTAAATATCATATATCGATAAAATGCCTATTAATGTTTTGACATTATCAAAGTAATCAGAATATTTGGGCCTCGTGATCCATAGCTCTGGCAACTATGTTATTAATTGAATTTGTAATTGTTGGAATTTGAGTTTCAAAAACTATTAAAAATCACAATTTATGTTACCAAAGATATTACTGGGTTGAGTCGCGGACTAGGTCGCTCTCTTTAAAACGTTTCGCGGCACTGCCCAAATTGTGCAAGACAGACTATCAACCACGAAGTCCCCAGGATAAAACAGCCCAGATCACTGTATCGGAGTTCTACTGCACTGTAGAAAACCGTTCTAGAATTACACCCTCAATATGGCGCTTAAAGCCACTCTTAATATGACGGTTAAAGTCACTCTCAATATGACGATTAAAGTCATTCGCAATATGGTACTACGACCACTCATAACTACGACATAACGACCGCTCTAAAAAACGAAGGGACTACGACATAACAACCGCTCTAAAAACCGAAGGGACTGCGGTATAATAACCGCTCTAAAAACCGAAGGGACTACAGTATAATAACCGCTCTAAAAAAAAATCGAAGGGACTACGGTATAATAACCGCTCTAAAAATCGAAGGGACTACGTTATAATAACCGCTCTAAAAAACCAAAAGGGATTGCGGTATAATTACCGCTCTAAACCGAAAGGGACAGAAAGAAAGGGGAGAAGTGGCTCGAAATTTGGCGAGCAGAATATAAGAGGGAGAAAAGAGAAAGTTGAGAAAAGCATCCAACTTTGGTGTGCTTTTCACAATAGTTTGATGCTCATTATATAGTGATGGAAGTAAACTCACATTTCTTTTCTAAGCAATGTGGGACTTTAGTATGTATAATTTGAAACTACTCAAAATACTAGAGTTTTCCAATGTGGGATTTCAAAATCATTTCTTTCCAATGTGGGACTTAACAAGTTTCTTTCCACTTAAATTTACAAAAAATATTTCTTTCCAATGTGGGACTTCAACAAATTATTAAATTCACACAATAAATAATTATTTTCCAACAATCCCCCACTTGAATTTAAAAAAATGTTTCTAAAATTGCGTCAAACGCTATATAAGATCGTGCATAAACAAAGGTGTCTCTTGACTTGAACCTTTGCATAGTAAGTAAGATTCAGATTCAACAAGAGTGACTCGTAGTCTTGAACTCTATCTCTGACATCAAACCCACACACTACCTTTTCATAGGGTGTATTCTCAAAAGCCCATGCATTAATGACCCTGCACGTGTATCCCAATATAGTGAACGCTCTAGGAATTCTGCCTCAAAATTCCATAGGAAGCGGCCCCATTTTCACATTCACATAGGTGAGTCTATCAAGAGTACTCCTGTAGCTAGGTACTCCCTCCACGTAGAGTATAGATCTCATTAAGAGTTTCTATTACCTCATCTTATTATCGCTTCAGGAATCATGCTTCTCTAATTTATAATAGCATGTTCATCTCATATCACTCCACGACTTGTTATTACCCATTGAACCTAATTCTTGGGATCTCCAGTCTTTTAGGTCGGGTTACCATCATGAATGACTCTATAGGCATTAGTCTCATCCTTTTGGATGTATTTATGACTTTCTTTGAAGCTAAATCCTTTTGTCAAAAGATTTGCCAAATTCTCATCAGTGCATACATGATCCACTATAACAACTCATTTAGTAAATAACTTTCTAACAATGTTGTGCTTACGACAAATTTGTCGTCTCTTATCGTTGTAATAACGATTCTCAATCTTCGCAATATCCGCGGTACTATCGCAGTGGATCAACACATCTGTCATAGGTATTTCCCATATAGGAATCTCAACTAGCAAGCATTTCAACCAACTTGCATCTTCACTAGTAGTAGTTAGTGCTATAATTTCAGACTCCATAATGGATTGATCCAATATCGTCTGTTCTTTGATTTCCAAGATACAACACCACTCACTATATTAAAATATAGTCTTCAATTGCTTTGGAGTCATCTAATAAGACGTTCCAATTAGTAACATTGTATCCTTCAATATAGGAAATCTTTGATAATGTAATCCAAGACTCATGATCCTTTTAAGGTATCGCATGACCCTTTCTATAGCGTGCCAATGCTCTATACTAGGTCTACTAGTAAACCTGCACAACAATCCCACAACATAGGCAATGTTGGGTCCAGTACAATCAGTGGCATACCTGAGGCTGCCAATGATGCTCGCATATTCAGTTTGTCTAACATCTTCACCAGTGTTCTTGAAAAGTTTCACACTTGGATCGTATGGTGTGCAAGCAGGTTTACAGTCAAAATAATTATATTTTTTTAGGATATTTTCAACATAGTGAGATTGATCCAAAGAAATTCTCTTTTTTGACCTAGTAATCTTGATTCCAAGGATTACATTTGCTTCTCTAAGGTCTTTCATATCAAAGTTATTACACTACAATGATTTCAAAATGTTATAGCATGAAAGTTTGAATCAAATATGAGTATGTCGTCTACATAGAGACATATGATAGTGCAAATGTCATTTTCAAATTTATAGTAAATACATTTGTCATTTTCATTCACTTTAAACTCATTCAATTTAATCAAGTTATCAAACTTTTCATGCAATTTCTTAGGATCTTGTTTAAGACCATATAGAGATTTATCTAACATATAGACCGTGTTTTCTTGTCCATGAATTACAAAACTTTTAGGTTGTTCTATATAAATTTCTTCTTCTAGGTCACCATTTAAAAAAGGTTGTTTTAACATCCATCTGGTGTATCACCAGGTTATGAATAGCCGCAAGTGATATAAGCACCCTAATGGATGTTAGTCTATTGACTCGTAAGAAAGTGTCGAAGAAATCTATATTTTCTCTTTGTCTAAAACCCTTGGCTACAAGGCGTGCCTTGTACTTATCAATACATCCATCGGGTTTTAGTTTCTTTTTCAAAATTCATTTACAACCTATTAGTTTGCAACCAGGAAACAAGTCTACTAAATGTCAGGTCTTGTTAGACTCTAGAGAATCTATTTCATCGTTTATATCTTGTCATAGATCTGCATCCAATGACGACAAAGCTTTTTTTAAGATTTGCAAGATTCTCTTCTAAATTATAGACCATATGTTCTGGTCCATAATCTTTAGCAACTTTGACTCTCTTACTTCTTCGAGTTTCTATTTCACCTTGTTTGCTGCTTTCAGTGCTTCTTGTAACAGGAACGTAACTTGGTTCGTTGCCCCCACTATTTCTCCATTTTACAGGGAATTTAGTTTCATAGAAGTCAACATCATTTGACTTTATGATCACTTTTGCATTTAGATCATAAAACCTATACGCTTTGTTCTTTACCGCATACCCAAATGAATTCTCATTCATAGGTTCTACTGGCGAGTTTAATTCGCTCGGGATCGAGGATTTTGACATAAGTCAGACCACCCAATGTTTGAAAATAAGACAAGTTCGATTGTCTTTTCTTCACTATCTCATAAGGAGATGTTTTGTTTTTAGGTTTAAGAAATCTATTCAAAACATAACAAATAAGCAATATAGTTTCTGCACACTAATGAGATGCAACAATATAATTAAGCATACTAGCAACAACTAGTTCAATAAGAGTTATATTTTTTTCTTTTCAACTTTACCATTCACATCAAGCAATTATGGTGCAGTTGTTCCACATTTAATTCCAGATAATTTATAAAACTTATTTAAACAAACTAGAATCATACTTGAAACCTTTTAATCTTTCTACTAAATTGATTTTCAATTTTAGTTACATAGATTCTTAACATGTCAAACGTTTCATTTTTGTTTTTCATTTCATGTTAACTTTCCCATAATGTTCACATATATCAAAGTGTAATAAATCTAAAGACTCAGATTCTCTAACTACAAGTTTATGTGAACTCTTTATTATTTTATCTTAACTACAAAAATCACATTTTTCAAAATCATTTAACTATAACTTTGGAAATAAATCTAAGTTACATAATTTTGAAATCAAATGTGTTCGCATCACACAGTATAACATGTAAAAAATTAAAATCATACAACATGCAAGTAAAAAGATACATTTTATTAATTTCAACAATCAAACATAAATAGACACATTAAATTTCAACACTTAATTTAAATATGTCACGAGTAACGTACCTTAATAGATAAACTTTTGAATTTTACAAGAGTGTGCCTCCACGGATCTGTCGTCAGCCATCTGATACTCTGGGTAGCAGCTCACTATATACTCATTCAGAGCATCTCTAATATCTCTACCAGTATTGCTGGAACTGTAGTAGTTATACAGATTATCAGCAACTCTATTAAGAATATAATTCTTATCATTATTTTTCTATAGGTTAATTCTCCAGCTTTTTTATCCTTTTTGCTTCAAAACTTAAATAGTTTATTGAAGAGGCAACATAATCAAATTCAATAATATCTTCAGTTGACATGCCAGAACGAAAATGTCTTAAAATTGTTGGAATTTGAGTTTCAAAAACTATTAAAAATCACAATTTATGTCACCGAAGATATTACTGGGTTGAGTCGCGGACTAGGTCGCTCTCTTTAAGACGTTTCGCGACACTGCCCAAATTGTGCAAGGCAGACTATCAACCACGAAGTCCCCAGGATAAAACAACTCAGATAACTGTATTGGAGTTCTACTGCACTGTAGAAAACTGTTCTAGAATTACACCCTCAATATGGCGCTTAAAGCCATTCTTAATATGACGGTTAAAGTCACTCTCAATATGACGATTAAAGTCATTCGCAATATGGTACTACGACCACTCATAACTACCGCATAACGACCGCTCTAAAAAACAAAAAGACTACAACATAACGACCGCTCTAAAAAACGAAGGGACTACGACATAACAACCGCTCAAAAAACCGAAGGGACTGCGATATAATAACCGCTCTAAAAACCGAAGGGACTGCAGTATAATAACCGCTCTAAAAAAACCCGAAGGGACTACGATATAATAACCGCTCTAAAAACCAAAGGGACTACGGTATAATAACCGCTCTAAAAAATCAAAAAGGACTGCGGTATAATTATCGCTCTAAACCAAAAGGGACAGAAAGAAAGGGGAGAAGTGGCTCGAAATTTGGCAAGCAGAATATAAGAGGGAGAAAAGAGAAAGTTGGGAAAAACATCCAACTTTGATGTGCTTTTCACAATAGTTTGATGCTCATTATATAGTGATGGAAGTAAACTCACATTTCTTTTCTAAGCAATGTGGGACTTTAGTATGTATAATTTGAAACTACTCAAAATACTAGAGTTTTCCAATGTGGGATTTCAAAATCATTTCTTTCCAATGTGGGACTTCAACAAATTATTAAATTCACATAATAAATAATTATTTTCCAATAGTAATGAATCAAACTGAACTCCCAATATGAACCATAAACCTGCACAAAACGAGAAATCAAAAAACGTTGCACCAAGACAACATACAAAATAATAATGTTGCATGTTGACAATGAACTCACAAAAAGATGCGAAAAAAACAAATCTATGTGAAAATCACTTATTAAAATAAAAAGCGAAGAAATAAAACAATACATAGAGGTGACTTTGAGTCGAGAATAGCTCCAAATCACCATCTTTAGCGGACGAGGAACAAAACAAAAGCCAAAGAGTTGAATGGAGAGGCGACTCTAAGGGATGATTTTGCATTTATTTGTTACAATTTTTTTTAAAATAAAAATACGAAAGTTTGCATTATTTCTTGTGTCTTTATTATTTATATGAATGAGAAGATGAAATCACGAAATAAAACATAGATTTTATTGATTAAAGATTACCGTTGCACAACAATCACTTCAATTAACTACACATTTACAAACTATCACATAAGAAGGTCAAATGAAGGCACACAACACAACTAACCATGGAAAGATGATGAGATGATAAAACAGAGACATATAAAAAGTTGAAGGGGGGATGAAACAAGACATTTTTACTTCATGTATTTAGTGTTTTTGAGTTAAGATTTTTACTTTTAAATTGGATCTATGAATAAAAACCACAACTATCATACATATTCTAAGTTTATTTAGATTTTATTTTTTAATTAAATTAAATATTATTTATTTAATTTGAGGATATGTATTAGAATATATAAGATTATATGCTACGTCAAATCTTTCAATAACATAATTAATATGTGAATAATTCTAAATAATATTTTACAATATTTTTTATATATGTATCAATTATGCAAAAATAAAAAAACCATTTTAACATTGTTTATAATTTCTAGTTAATTTGTCTATTAATTCCAATTTTTATGGACATGGAAGTGTTAGATTTTTGAGTTCATAAAATAATTACTATTTTCTGACAGTTTCATAGAATAGTGATGATAATTTTTTATAAGAATCAACTCAATTTATAATACTATATTGTTATATTAAATATCTTTTCGTAGAATCCTAGTTTAAATACGAGATTTCTATTTGAATTTATTGTAGTATTTGTTATCTTGAAAACTAATTTTTTTAAGAATAAAATATTATTATTTTATTATTATAATCTATAATAAAACGTTCTCCAAAAATAAAATAAAAAATCCGTGAAAAAAAAAACAAAGATTGCCAAGCGACACTATATAATACCCAGGTTAGTTTTGTAATTTCGTACTTGTCGTTAATCTCACGTTTTCACTAATCTGCAAAATCACACCACATTCAAAATCACTCACTACAACCGAAAGCTACATCTCAAAATTAGGGTTTATTTTCTTCTTTCATCGAACCCTAATCTCAATAAAATTAGGGTTTCCCACGCTTTTCAATTCATCTCAACACTTGGTGATCTTACTATACTTCCCTCATCCACTCCTTCTCCTTCCTCACAAGATCTCAATCTCTTGTGTATGGTCGATTCCAAATCCCAATTCAATTTCTCGAACCCAAAGTTTCTTTAAATTGAAGCCGGAGATAGTTTCTTTAAGACCTTAATTTTCCGATTCGCATTTCAATTTTTAAAAAAAGATCGAAAATTTTAACGAAATCAGTGTTTTTTGTATCTATGGATTTTGACGGTGGTAATAAGCGCGTGTATAATCGTCTAGGTGGGCCCACCGGCGGTGATTCTAAGAATCAGAAAGTTTGTTTTCAATGGCAAGCGGGAAAGTGCAGTCGTTATCCATGTCCGTTTTTGCATAGTGAACTGCCTAGTTTTAATGGAAATGGTGCCCCTTCTAAAAGGCCTTATGGTTCTGGTGAAAATTCGAGCTTTTCGGGTCGGCGTGGTGGGGCGAGTTTTAATACGTGGGGGCGTGGTGGTGGACGTGGACGCGGTGGTGGTGGTCGTGGTGGTGTAGGGGGAGGTGGTGGTAGGGGAGTTGTTGTGAGTGGTGATAGAGTTTGTACTTATTGGATTCAAGGAAATTGTAGTTATGGTGAGAGGTGTAAGTTTCTTCACTCTTGGAGTTTAGGGGATGGTTTTTCTTTGTTGACTCAGCTTGAAGGGCATAAGAAGGTAAAGGAAAAACGTTTTAGTTTATAGAATCAAGGGAATATTATGTTATTTTAGTTTTAGAATTATTATGATATTGTAAATCATAGAATTATTATGTTATTGTAGTTTAGAATCATAGAATTATTGGATGCTTGATAGTGAAATAATGAAACCTATGGATGGCAACATGTTTATCATTGAATTTCATGATACACATAGACACACACACACCAGAATAATATATGTTTATAATTTTGATTATATTTTGAATGGTTGATATGTTACTAAGATACTATATTACTATGCATGTGGTTCATTGTGAAGTGTTAAAAAGGCAATTGTTAACAAGTAACAAGTGATAGCAATGGTTGAAGTGCAAAAATTTACAGTTTTTGAAGTTATTAATATACTAAATGCTTAATGCTTGATATTTATTGATTTGTTGATTGTGTCTATAGGTGGGTCGATAGCAATAACTGGAAATTAATTATTTTTATGAGTGCATTTTTGGGTAATGAGTTAATCGGATTAGTTGTGGTTTTGATGAATAAACAGGTTGTGAGTGGAATTGCTATGCCCTCTGGTTCGGATAAGCTTTATACTGGAAGTACTGATGAGACTGTAAGGGTTTGGGACTGCCAGTCTGGACAGGTTGTTACTATGTGTTTTGTTTGTTTTACATGCAATTTTTGTTTTGGTTATTAATACATAGACAACTCTTTGGAATGTTAAAGTGATTTTTATATACCTTGAAGTTTGGAGTTTGTTTGTTTGGACTACGTGAAGGATGTCTTTCTCTTTCACCAAACTTCTATGTGAAAGCTAGGTCTAGTGTTATAGGCAACTTAGTTCTTGAGGTTCATGATCAAATTATTAAAATAATGAGTTTTAGAATTGAATGCTAATGTATGTGGCTCACTTAACATACATGCTGTCTTGCTGAAATAGAAGCTCTAGATGATACCATAACTTTACCTCTTCCCCTCTCTAATTCCATTTCTTGTTGCTCACACCTTGTGCTTATGTTAATGTTTATTCTATGCCTGGTGATCAGTGTCAGACACTTTGTTTCACAATACTTTTATTGAAAAAAAGTAAATTTGTTGTATAACATGAATCTATTGTAGCATTTTTTCAAATATTATCTTAATTGACATTACTTTTCCTTTCTGTATTTTTAATTTTAACGTCAGCATTGAACATTACATTATTATGTTATAATTTTCATAGTTTTCTTTTGAGCTTATGCCAAAACACTAAAGCAGGTAAAATTAAAACTCATCTTATTTTTTGTTTATGATCATGTGCAGTGTATAGCTGTGATCAATCTTGGTGGTGAAGTTGGTTGTATGATCAGTGAAGGTCCCTGGGTTTTTGTTGGCATACCCAATTTTGTTAAGGTAAGAAAGAAAAAATAGGCATTCGTATTTTTTCCTCTGTTAATTTTTTTTTCTTCACGTGCATCAACTCTAATTTAGTGAAATTTATGTATGGTTTTTCCGCCACTTGCATGACTGAACCTGTTTGGTTGGTCTAATTGGTTTTCAGGCCTGGAACACACAAAATTCAATGGAGCTAAGTCTAAATGGCCCTGTCGGACAAGTTTATGCACTTGTGGTGATTAATGATATGCTCTTTGCTGGTACGCAGGTAATATTTTTCTTCCATTGACAATGTATTTGTTTTTTTCTTTTTCAAGTCATGCTTTATTACTTTATGCTCCTAGGATCTTAAGAAATATATTTTTACTAATGCTCAACCAAATATGTTCATAAGTATGTTTTAATTTGACTATCAAAATTGAAATAAAATCTTCGAAATAATTCTCTTCATGAGTTTGGTATACCATTATAATTTTTAATTTTAAGTGAAATATTGTTCTTACAGGATGGATCAATATTGGTATGGAAGTTTAATGTAGTTGCCAACTGTTTTGAGCCAGCTGCATCACTTAAAGGTCATTCCCGTGGTGTTGTTTCATTAGTTGTTGGAGCTAATAGACTTTATTCTGGTTCAATGGACAATACAATTAGAGTAAGTTTACATAAGCTCTCTTCGATAATCAGTTATATTCTTTTTAAGCAATGTGGAATTAGGTTTGGTGTGTTGATTTGAATTTTGATTAATTTGTTCCAACTGGTTATGTCTTTCAGGTCTGGAACCTTGAAACCTTGCAGTGTATACAGACACTAACGGGGCATACGTCTGTTGTGATGTCTGTTCTTTGCTGGGATCAGTTCCTGTTATCATGTTCATTAGACAAAACAGTGAAGGTTTGTTTCTCACTATTTTATGATATTAATTTTTTTGTAATTATTTTTTGTCTTGATTGTTATGATTTATTTATGCAGGTATGGTTTGCTACAGAAGGTGGAAATTTGGAAGTGACATATACTCATACTGAAGAACATGTATGTATGCATTTATTTTTTTCCCCTTGACAGTGCTGATATTCTGTATGGTTTTTCTTGTCCCATTCGAAATGTTGATATTTCTTGATTATAGGGAATCATTTCCATTTATAAGTTATAACTTTTCCATTAAATGATCTAGCAACTACCCTTATGAACTAAACTTGTAAAATGTGGCTAGTGGTATTTGTCATAGTGTATGAGGTGGTTTTAATGATGTTTCTGATGATGTATGATCTTCTTGTAGGGTATAGTCACCCTATGTGGGATGCATGATTCACAAGGAAAGCCCATATTGATGTGCTCTTGCAATGATAACACTGTTCGCCTCTATGATCTGCCATCGTAAGTAGTGAACTTCCTATTCTTGCTCTTGTTAGATCTGTGTCACTCATGAAATCTCAAAATTAATAGTCTGAAAATCTGGTTTTTGGTTCATTCATTTGTATGGTATACAACAAAACAAGCCTCGTTTATTGTACAAAATCATTAATGCCGAATGTAGCAAATATTGTTTTTGACTTCTTCCTCTTTTCATTTTCTTTTTGTCTTTTTATGAAAAATTTGGAATGTGTATATTCTCACAAGTCAAGAGAGAGTAACTATTTTATGTTTGCATGAAGAAGTTCTATTAATTTTATCAATGACTAAATTCATATCGTTTGCAATATAGTGGCGTAGTTCCTATTTTCTCAACTCAATTTTTGTTATGAACTGTCTGTTATATCTGTTTCCAAATCTTAACATTTTTGGCCTATTTATTGTTCAGATTTGCAGAGAGAGGTAAAATATTCAACAAACAAGAAGTGCGAGCAATTCAGGCTGGTCCTGGTAGCATATTCTTTACCGGTGACGGAACTGGGCAAGTGAGAGTGTGGAATTGGATACCCGAGCCAAGCTAATAACAACATCCAATAAAGTATCAGGCACTACATTTATTTGTTTTAGCAGTTTTTTGATATTCCTTTTTGTAATTTTTTAGCTGCAAAAAGGGAATTCAGGAATGAGGTTGGTATTGCAGAGTGCAAAATAAGTGCTGGAATAGAACCTGGATTCTCTGCAGCCGTCCATCCTGTGCAACCATTTATCACGGTACAATCCAAATTCAACTACCGCAATTTGGCTTAACAGACTGTACTGCTGCAGAGGATCCGGGTTTGAACGAAATGGGAATGTGTAATCTATATGTTTGCGGAAGTAGTTTTTTTTAGAATGTGAGCTGTTGGTGGCACAAAGGTGTGCTTAATTAGGCATGCTTATTAATATTTGTAACATTTTGCATAAACGCAACATTTATTTAGAATTCATTGCAATACAAAACAGTTTTAATGCATATATATAACATCAAATAATTTCAAGGTACTTGGCATTTAGAAGTCTTACATTGTTCACAGTTGTATAACTTTTTGCTATGCTGAAAAACTTGGAAAGGGTTTATTTAGTTTAAGTTTGGATAAAATTTTAAGCCTTGTTAAATGAGCAAAGACTCACAGAGGAATTAGGTAAATTCTATAAAATTGTCTAATCCAATTCAACTTTACTATAGAAATTAGGTAAATTCTGTAAAATTGTATACACCTCACAGAGGAAGACACAAAAACAAAGCCATAGTTCCTAAAGGAAGCATTAGTACAGAAAGACCGGGCAGTATGAGCAAACCATTGATGAAAGTAGAGGGAGGAGATTATGGCAAGCTTTTTGAGGGATATTAACATTCCAAAACTCTGGCCAATCCATAGAGCCAATTATGTTGAACCAACTGATGGGTGTTTGTACAACGAAAAAAGAAAGAAGCAAAATTACATTAGAATCTTTTTTTTTTTTATTTAAAAAAAAAATAAATCTTTGAAAAAGAAATCTTAGTTGTGTATTTCTGGCATTCAACTTAGCCAATGTTTGCGCCATTTAAAATCTTTTTGTTAATTTATTTATGACATTTCAAAATCCTTTTGTCGATATATTTTGACATTTTATATTTTTTTTAATCAATGTTTTTTATTTTTTTTTATTTTTTCTTGATATTTTCAAACTCAGTTAATAAACACATTTTAGTTTGAGGGACACATTTTAGTTTGAGGGAGAGTTTTTGATACTTTAGATGATTAATTAATTGGTTACACTAGTTAATTGTTTATTAATTGATTATATAAATATTTATATCACTTGATATAGTTAACTATCTTATTTATCAATGTCATTCAATTTATTTTTCACTATTTCACTCTTATTAATAATTTAAATAAAAAATCTTAATAAATCTTTATATCACTTGATATAGTTAACTATCTTATTTATCAATGTCATTCAATTTATTTTTCACTATTTCACTCTTATTAATAATTTAAATAAAAAATCTTAATACTTTTGCATAAGTAAACAAAATGGAATAGAACAAACATAAAACTGAATAATGAAATGAATGAAAATCAAATATATAATTGTTATCGGAAAATACGTGTTCGGGGGTCAAATCATTTTGTTTGCACAAATTAGCAATTCCATATACATTTAAATGTCATAAAATATATTAATATTTTAACTATGAAATCTAAATATTATGAAATATACTTTCTCTTTATGAATTATTTATGTTAATTTGTGTTTTTTGTTTAATATTTCCCAACTGTTATGAGTATTTTTTAAATATTTAGATACCGAGTCACAATTGAATTGATTAAATATCTAATTATTGTTATGAGACAAAGTAATACAACTATGTCATCTAATTTAATTTGATTCAATCATACAGTTCAACTAATTTACCTATTGGTTCGATCAATAACCCAATACCTTAATTGATTCGATGACTGAGTCTCTGATTAAAATTTTGTGATTATTGGTTAAGTAGTTCGAGTCATGAAACTAAATTCTCCCTTGTCATTGATTAGTTTCAAATCCTTGGAACAATTCCATAACATATTGAACTACCACATTAATTTAAAATCAAATGATTTACCTTACATAATAACAAAATGAGTTTAAAGCAATCCCGATCAATCAATAGCTTGAGATCGAATGGTTGATATCGGATACTCCACAGCACAATTACTACACCAAATCCAAATCCTTAATTATATTGAACTTACCACATTCTTTGTTAAATCTGCACAATGCAATTCATGTTTCTCAACTCAAAAATGAGTTAAAACAACACTTTTTTTTTATTACTTCTTATTATTGAAACCAACTTTATTCACAACCCAAATTTATAAATACATTGACATTTAACAAGAGAATGAGCAAGGGCATGAATAAACAAGTATACAAAAATTTTGTTCATAGTAAGAGAATTTTAATAAATTCTCAATCTAGTATACACCTGAATCTACTACAACTGAAGTATAGTACTACAGTTAAAAAGAACTGTTAAATTTAAAGAGAAGATATATCTTCCTAAATTTAATGATTCCTACAACTGCAATACTATACTCCATCCAACCGTAGAAGATCCAAATACGTCTAGTATCTAAAGATTGAACATGACCTTAATGGCGTTACCACCACGAGCACTTGTTTCAAAAGCTTCTTCCACTTCCTTTTGAGAGAACCCAAACCTATGAGTTATAAGTGGTTTTACATCAATTTTTCCACTCTTTATAAACTCAAGGCAAAGAGGCCATGTATTCTTATAGCGGAAAATGCCAATCACATCAACTTCCCTGTATTTTGTATAGTAATAAACCATGATTATTAAACATTGCATGAATTAAGAAAAATTTAAGGTATACCAAAATAATATGATTCATGTGAATGTATTTTTCTTGAATTATGACATGAATTTAGTAAACTTGAATTAATAATGTTTATATATAGAGTATTTGAATTTTTATTTTCTTTTTAAAGAATCTTTTTAGCTTAAAAAAAATTATCTTTTTGATACTTTGTTGTACTCTTTTCAGTTGTACCATTTTTGGTAAATACACAGTTAGAAAATACTTTTGATAAATATGATCTAGTTAAAATCCATTTTGTAGAATATGCTTTTGAAAAAAAGTATCCTAACATAAATCATGTTTGCAAACTTTAATCTAATAAGGATATTGTTTTTTACAGGTAAATATTAATGTTTAATTTATTACGAAAGAGATAAATTGTTAGTAGCAGGTATCAAATCCTAAACCTCCAACATAGTACTTGTTCAATGTCCTAACCCATGTTACTGAGCTAAACCTTTGAGAACTAATAAGAACGTTCCTAGCTCATAGTATTTTTTCAGTGTTCTAACCCATACTACTAGACTAAACCTATGTTGTTAATGTTTACATATTGATACATACTAAGACCAAGTGTCGTTGAATTTGAGATGCTAACTCAGTGGTAAGAGCTCATCCTTCTAACCTCAAGGTACCGAGCTCAAATCTTCTTAGAAACAGTTGTAAAATGACCATTAGTGGCACTTCATACTAATAAAAAATAAAAACACCAAAGTGTCATTACCTTGCAGCAGCTGGGGTGAGTGGCACAGTCATTTCGGAATGTCCCATTCCAACTAGACAAACTTTGCCACCTGGTTGAGTAGCAGTCAATGCTGTGGTCATTGTTTTGTCGAAACCAGCACAATCAAATGTAACATCTACACCACCTTCCATAACATTATGTATCCTTTTAACTTCTTCACCTACATCCTGTAGTGCAAGTGTATTTGAAATTAAGTTAAACAGGTGTTTATAGAAACACCAATTTCAATTTGTTTGGATAGAGATATGATATATGATAAAAAATTATGGCAATCGTTTGATCTTTGTAGTCGACACTTTACTCCACTTAGGGCATGTTTGAATTGGTTTATTCCAGCTTATCTACTGGTATGAGTACTTGGGAAACAACTTGAGAGAACTTACAGAAACAACTTATGATAAGTCCATTAGCTGTTTTCAACTTATTTCTGTAAGCTCTCCAAAACAACTTATAGCTTACAAAAAAAATAATAGTTTGACTTTATTTCATCTTGTATTATAAAAATAACTTATACCTATGAGAATTTATATGATAACCACTTATATTATAAGCGCTTAATTAAACTGTCGATCCTAACAGGATTCTTAGTGAGATATGGCTTTGTTTTTCTTGTATAGAAACACAAGGAAAATATCAGTAAATATTTAGTTGTCACAAGAACATGTAATTGAATGCATTCTTTCAAAAACTCATTACAGAAACCAAGTTGCAATGGAACAGTATATATTTTGATGGGAAGAACATATAACAATGTAAACACATAAGTGTCACTTGAATATACATAAAATGAAGAAAACACAACATAGTTATGGTGGCTAGTTTGGATTAACCTCTAACTTATTGGTAATTAAAATAATTTTGAGAACTTAAATTAGAACTTTATATATACTAACAGAAAAATCCTTTGTAAGTTTATAGATAATTATAGACAAGTTAAATGAGAGAACATTCGAAAAATCGAATTGCAGAAGCTAATTTTCAAGTTATAGGAGAAGCTATTGTTTAAAAAATTTATGTTCATTGCAAGAAAATATAGCACAATTTAAGAACTTTCTGGTTAAATATACCTGAATGTTTGTTGAAACTTTAACTATATCATCAGCACCAAGACTTTTCGCAACGGATAAACGATGGTCGTCGACATCAACAATGACTATCTTGGGTGCCCCAAAAGCGCGAGCCGAAAGCATTGTAACAAGTCCAATTGGTCCTGCTCCCATAATCAACACATTCGTTTCTGGTCCGATATTTGCTCGCCTACAAGCATGAACGCCGACACTTAATGGTTCGCACATGGCACCTTCCTCCAAGCTCACATTGTCTGGCAGTTTAAAACATAGGTCTGCTGGATGTACTATCTGAAAAGAGAAACGTTCAACGACTCAAACACGTGTTTCATTCGAGATGATCTATTTTATCGCATACAAATGTTGTTAAAAAGTGGAAATGTGTTGCGTGAATATATACAACTACTAGCATATGGAACTCGTACTCAGCACGGTCCGAGAAAAACAGTTGGTACTGTATGAAGGTTTCTTTTATTTTTTTAATTTTTTTAATTTTATTTATATATATATAAAAAGATAGATAAAAATGCTATGACGTGGAGCAACATGGATAAGCGAATTGTATTTTATGAATAATATGAACCAACCTAGTGTGACACAAGTGGTAGATGTCTGGGCCCCTTAACTATTTGGTCAGGAATTCGATGTGTGACTAATGCTAAGGATAACATATGTTGAGAGAGGTCACTCCCTTAAATGGATTTCAGTTACTTCGAGGGATTAGTCTCTGTAGTTACGTGCGGGAGACACCTTTGTTTATATGATGATGGGATTGTAGCAGGGTTTTATAAAAAACATGGATATTCATACTAAAATTCATAATTGCTATTGTATTTTACCAGTCAAGATTATATGTACTTGTCAAATTTTGGAACAACCATAATCTCATTCTTCAGAATATTTAGTAACACTAACAACTCAATTGCAATCTATAATTCAATGTATGTACTACATTGCTAGAAATCAAAGCAATTTTAGTTTTAAATAAAACATAATCCAAAATAAAAAGCCATTTAACATTAAATACCAAACTTGATTGTTGAAACATGCCAGCGCATACATCATCCTGAAAAGCAGAATATATTCAAAGAGAGAGATTCCAAAAGGCAACCTTATGTGTTTCTATACAATTTCTATAAATGAAGTTAAATTAATGTGTTGAGATTTAAGAATATCAATCGGTTAAAGTTTTGTTAGGATTCTGTTTACATTCAACAGATAAAGATAATGCTGTTTTGTTAACTGATGCTGCTTTACTTGTATGAGATTTTTTTTCTATGAAGCACTGACACGAACACGTAAACACTGATAATAATTTAAAAAGTGGAAGTAATAGAATGTAACTACATGTGTCTGTGTTGTGTCAGCCAATGTTGGACACCGACATGAGTTAGACGCCGGAGACACCTTCGATCAGAAGTGTCAATGCTACAAAGTTTTTTACAACATATTTTAATTGTTTCTTGAAAATTCTTATATTTAGAAATGCGAAGTACACTTCAAATTGGACATAACAAAGACCTATACTTTGAAAAGTTGTGATTTTTTTCGACAAACCTGATTAGCCAAGGAACCATGAACTGGTGGAGTAGCAAAAAACTTCATTTCAGGGCATAGATTATATCGACCAAGTTTGCAATGGTTACAACGCCAACAACTGATCCCAGGCTCGATCGCCACACGGTCGCCAGACACCAAAGTCTTTACCTGACTACCAACTTCTTCTATGATCCCGGCACACTCGTGACCAATAACCATTGGTTCTTTCACTATAAAATCTGCACATCTCAGTGTCTGAAAGTAAAATAATCAATAAAAATTGAAACTTTTTATACTAGAGAGAACAGAGATAAGTGCAGGGAATAACCCCTTGAATCAAAATTTCAAACCAAGTTATAAAAGGAATATTATCTTCCTTTGATTCACCAGAAAGTGAAATACCACTGAGGTCTAGGGCAAGTGGTTGGTGTGCATTGCGTGTGACAATGTTGAATGGCGGAATATGGCAGACAGCCAAAAATCCGCCATATAATGGCATTGTGGCCTATGGAGGCCAACACTAAATTTGCCATTCTAAAACGCCATCCGCTGCAATTTGACAAAACCGGTGTGTGAATGTTGTAAATCCTAGGATACTAAATTCAATTCCTACTCATAGAAAAAACCAGAAGGTGAAACAAAACTTGGGGCCATTTACTTTGTAAACACATTAACCAATGTGTGTTCGCTTTACCTTGTTGAGAGACTCTTAATGTAAACTATTGCCTTCATAAGATGAAATGCTAGTTAATGAAGATGCATTTCCAAAAATAATGAAAACAGTTTTTAAGCATTTTCATTGTTTCTAGAATCGAACACAATTATTTACTTCAAAAATTTCTCACCTCCTTATTAACGAGGAAAATAACAAAAATTGTAGGAAATGAAAACAGGAGATGTTTTCACAAAGTTAACAGCTATCGAATATCCTTGTAGTCAATCAAAGATTACTCAAGTTATCCATGCCCATAGATTATGTATGAAATCACTTGCAGACAAAGATCATCAAATCTAAGTAATAATGAAATCAGATGTAACAGTAATAGTAAATATCTACCTTGAGGTAGTGAACATCACTCCCACAAATTCCAACAGCCTTCATTCTAATTCTGACATCATGGGGTCCTTCAAACATACAAAAGAAAAGGAAGTAAGCCAATGATTTAACTATGATATTTGGATTCTCTTCAGTCGTTTGCTGATGATGTTGCAACAATCAAGCAATGCGACGGAAGAGAGTGTCCACATTTCAAGTTTGAATCCGATTTATTAATCGATTCAAAGTTCTGAATTGTTTAACACTGTAAACTTTGTCATTTTTTAACTACAGAAAATCCAATTCCCAAATCTTCAATAATGAACATAATCTGAATCATGCCCACATTTCAAGTTTGAATTTTGAATCCGATATATTTATCAATTCAAAGTTCCAAATTGCTTGACTTTGTAAACATCGTCATTTTTCGACTACACAAAACCCAAATCCTAAATCTTCAACAATGAGCTTATTCTGAACCATTCCCACATTTCCAGTTTGAATTTTGAATCCGATATATCAATCAATTTAAAGTTCCAATTTGCCTGACTTTGTAAACATATTATTGACTACAGGAATCCAAATCCCAAATCTTCAACAATAAGCTTAATCCGAACCACGCCGAAATTTCAAATTTTAATTTTGAATCCAATTTATTAATCAATCCAAAGCCCCAAATTGTTTTTTTTTTTTTTTGATTGTTTTAACCCTATGATCAAGAATTGTTTCAACCAGGATTTAAACTCAAATTCTCTCAAATGATTTGACCTTAACTAATACTCGTTAACCACTTGAATCCAATCACTTGATTAGGCCCCAAATTGTTTGACTATGTAAAGTTGGTCATTTTTCAAATACAGAAAATCCAAATCCTAAATCTTTAACAATGAACTTAATGGGCAGTGTAAGTTATGAAAAGAAAAACAAAATAAACCAAAAGCAACAACAATAATAATAATAACAAAAATAGTTATAAAACAATGAAATTTATAAGGGAGAGTTAATTAAGATGAATACCAAGAGTAGGAAGATTGAAAGGTTGAATCTTGAGATCGTTCAAACCAACAAGCCAAGCAGCCATATTCTGTTGTTCAAAACTTCCATCTTTATCTTCCAAATGATCATCAACTGACATTCCCCCTTTACCCATTTTTCTTAATCACTCACTCAAACTCTTTTCTAAATCTAATTTTGAAGCTAAATTCACACTGCTATGACTTTTCTTGATATTATTATATTACTATTATTAATTATTAATTATTAATTATTAATTATTAATTATTAATGATTGAAGTGTGTGATACTGGGTTGTTCTCATCCATAATCTTTTTTGTTTTTTGGGTTAATTTCTCATCCATGATAATATTTTATCGTGCTTATCCTTTCTTCCGTCACTTTCGGTTGGAATCTCTAAATTTAAATGGGCATTTTAGACACATGTTGAAAGATGATAATTGAACAGTAGCCAATATATCTCTATTTTTTTTGTTTGGATGTACTAGGTAGGACCATATTTAATAACAAAATTGTTAATTTAATAAATAAAACATAATAAAAATATTTTAAATCAAATTAGACATATCTATAATAATCAAATACACACATTTATTCTTCAAAAAATCAATCAATCAATTTAATGACGTCTCACCGATATATGGAAATGTAATACTTTCATGAAGTGAGTATTATCTCATCACGTAGAGTATCAACTCATCTAATGTGAGATACAAGACCCATAGAAGAAGTTTAAAACTCAATCTCATATGGAGATAAGACCTATCTATGTAGAGCACATAGCTCGTTTAGGTAAATAACTGTGGGGTATAACTCATCCATACTGTATTTTTAATATAATATCTTTTTGTTATTTCATGTATTCAAAATAGAATAGATGTAGTGTTTTTAGAAGGGTTAACTATAGTAAATGGTTGGTGTACAATATATGTGAATATTGAATATTGTGATTTATAATGCTATTTTTTTTATAATATATATTTTATGCATAAAAATATTATGTACCAATAAAAAACCAAATAAATAAATCTAATTTAAACTGCATTTAACTAGGTTAAAACAATTTTAAATATTATTGAAGAATGATACACTACAAAAAAATATAAGTGTATAGTGACAATTAAATTTGACACGTTATGTCAATTTTAGCCGCCACTAAATACCATAATGGTGTCTTCAAATCGGTCATAAATTTGAATGTGTGTTTAATTTAGTCGTAAATTTGAATACTTCTCAAATTAAAAGAGATATATGCTCAAAGTTATTATAAGAACTACCATATTATACACTTTTTAAAACATTAATTTTGTTGTTTATGACAATGGCACTTTCAAAAACACATGTCGTGAAGTACGAGTAAATCATAATGACTTGTGCTTTATTTTAATGATCATGTAAATTTGACGTTTAATTATTGCAATATTAGATCAAATGTTGAAATCTTAACATTAAAAATATAATATTTTAAAATTAATCTCCGTTAAGAAATTTTCATATTTAGTCATATTATAAAATAGACTAAATTACATCCGCAGTTCTTTAACTTAAATTTCATGTTACATTTTAGTGCTCTATCTTTTTTTTTTCTCGAATTGGTCATTTATTTTAATTTTAATTGACAATTTCATATTTTATGTTTTAAAATGTCAACAATGTTGTCCTTTTTTTTTTTATACAAAAATTCAAAAAAAATCATCAAAATTTTCAATCAAAATCCATAAAATTATTAATCATCTTCAATATAATACAAACTTCATCAAATCCATAACTTAAATATTCAAATAAACTAATATTTTCATCTCCAACAACATCAAGTAAAGAATGAAAATATGAGTTTATTTAAAGATTTAAGTTATGAATTTGATTAAATTTGCATTTTATTGAAGATGATAATGTATTTTATGGGTTTTGTTTGAAAATTTTGATGATATTTTTTGTAAAAAAAAAGGACAACATTGTTGACATTTTAAGACATAAATTATCAAATTGTTACTTAAAATTAAAATAAAGGACCAACTTGAAAAAAAAAAAGATAAAAGACTAAAACGTTACCTGAACTTAAGTTAAAAGACCACGTATGTAATTTAGCCTATAAAATATTAAAAAATTTAATCATAAAAAATAATATATTTAATTTATTTCATAATAAAGGATAAATTAAGAAAACCTAATGTTTTAATCACATTATGATATATCAATTATTTAAAAAAATAATATTTATTAACACACACTATGCAATATGATTTTATATTTAATGAATAAGTGCAATTATTATTAGTGTTATTTATTTGAAAAATAATTATATTTAGAGTTTTAAACACTATGTTGTTATCATGAGGATGTTTTGTAGTATGTGGAGCGAGGAAATCACATCCTAATTGTCTACATATAAAACAATTGTTACGTTGTTTAATTTTAGTGTTTGTACATAGTTAAAAGAACCAAAATAACAACAAATAGTGTTCAACAAAACATATTTTTGTGTGTACATGCATATGTGTTGGAAAATATCTATTAATTATCTCTCATAAACGTTTACAATATTCAAAATAGTTAACTCATGTGCAATCAATAAAACTAAAATAGTCACAACAAACTATTTTGGCACAACCAAACATGTTTTTATGGATGCGTATAAGTTGGAAAACACAAGTTAAATACTAAGGATACAACTTTGCGAGAATTAAAATAGTTAAATCATTTAAAATTAAACAACCAAAACAATTTACTATATGACGAGGTAAGGCATTAGTGCCGCTATATATAAAGCTTATCAAACCCATTTGTCAAACACTCATCACAACATATATCAATATTGATCATAAAAAATAAATAACACCATGAAGATCTTTAATCTCTTTTGCACCATCCTCACATTTGGTTTTCTTGGAAATATTGTTTCAAATGTTGATTCTCTTCCATATGAAGCTATCTTCAACTTTGGTGACTCTATAAGTGATACTGGGAATGCTATGGCTTTCCATCGTGACCATCCCATGCCTAGTGATAGTCCTTATGGCTCAACATACTTCAAACATCCAGCTGGACGTTTATCAAATGGACGACTTATCATAGACTTTATAGGTATTTTTACTCAAACATGCTTTATCTACTAAAGTTGTTTACATTCTTCAAAATAAAAAAATAACATTGGTTCATTTTTTATCTATAATTCACTTAATTGTGGCCATTCAAATTGTAGCTGAGGCATATGGACTACCCTTTTTGCCAGCCGTAAAAAATCTTACCATTGACCAAGACATAAGGAAAGGAGTGAATTTTGCAGTTGCTGGATCCACTGCCCTTGAAGAAGAGTTTTTCACAAATCGTGGAGTTAGGGTACCAGCGACAAATAACTCATTAAGTGTTCAACTTGGATGGTTTAAGGAGCTAAAATCCTCCCTTTGTAAAAACGTAGAAGGTTTTACTATAACTCCTTGATTATTAGTAGTATTGTTTTATAACTGTCATAACTCCTTGATTGATGTATTTGTGTTAAATAAGTTATGTTTTCTCAATATTTTTAACATAATCGTTGTTCCACTATGTAACAGCCTGTGATGTCTACATCAAAAAATCACTGTTTCTTGTTGGAGAGATAGGTGGAAATGATGTTATTCAGTACGTTTTTAGTCAGAAAACTATTACTGAAATTCGAGAAATTGTCCCCATCATAGTAGAAGCAATTGCAAATACTACATCTGTATGTGATGTCAAATTTAAGTATTTGAATGATTGATCCAATCATTAGAAATTAGATTTCATTAAAGATATAATCAAATGAATCATGGATATGAGTACATAT
The DNA here is from genome assembly GCA_037974835.1 of Cicer judaicum. NCBI lineage: Eukaryota > Viridiplantae > Streptophyta > Magnoliopsida > Fabales > Fabaceae > Cicer > Cicer judaicum. Next base: position 2,106,688 of record JBBPBS010000749.1, read on the forward strand.
AACAAATATTTTGTTTTATTTTCTTTCCATTTCTTAGGCGTTAATTGAAGAAGGAGCGATTGAGCTTGTGGTTCCTGGGAACTTTCCAATAGGGTGTAATGCTGTTTTTTTGACAATGGTTGATAGTAAGAAGAAAGAAGACTTTGATGAATTTGGGTGCTTGATAGCTTACAATAATTTAGTCGAATACTTTAATGAACAACTCAAAAATGCCATAAAGACATTACAACAAAAGAATTCTCAAGCTAAAATAATATATTTTGATTACTACAATGATGCCAAACGTTTATATCAAGCACCACAACAATATGGTGTGTGTTGTTCTTACTTTATTTAATCAAAAATTTATTATTTTCCAATTTTTTGTTAAATTCATTTAAACTTTCACTTTGTTTTATGTACGTTGCAGGCTTTACTTCCGACAAAAATGAGATTTTGAAAGCATGTTGTGGATTAGATGGGCCATACAATGTCAATTTTAATATTCCATGTGGAGGACCAGGTACGAAAGTTTGCTCAGACACCTCAAAACTAATAAATTGGGATGGAGCTCACTTAACTGAAGCTGCTTATATGATGATAGCAAAGGGATTAATTGAAGGCCCTTTTGCAAATCCTTCTCTTCAAACTCCACCATTCAAGATAGCTTAGAAATGAGAATGTTGAATTTTTTTTTTTAATGAATTCAAAATAGGAGAAGACTTTATCTATATAAAAAATAACTCCAAATTTAATCCATAAATAAAATTCAAAGTTATTTTCTCTCTTCAGTTACCTAAAAAGTCTATATAAGCAAAACAAATATTAACGGGTCTTATTAACTTTGTCAAAATATGTATATATACATTCAAACATTTAGTAACTAATTCTACCAACTTCTAAAAACTATTTGAGATGCAAATGAGGGTCTTTATTAGGTGATCCACTAAATTATCCAATTGCTTTTAGCATTTTAAAATCATTGGCTTGAATTTAAATTGAGTAGCTTCTATTTATGCCTCTCAATGCTAAAATTTAGGGTTTGAAGATAAATTACATCATATTCTCTTATCCCGTTTTCCTTATCATGAGTCATGTTAATGATATCATACAAATGATTAGTTAATTATCGATGCCCTTCATTACTTCCAACTCTAGCCATATGATATTCTAGTCTTAAGCTTCTGATAGGATCGAGTCTAAATGAAACTAATTTCAAGAACCCATCATTGATCCACAAACAACACATTGTTATAAAAAAATTCAAACAAAACAATTAACTAGAAAAATTAGATTGAAAACCTAAAACACTATTCAGTCCTCCAAAACAAAGCAAAAAACTTGGTTTGGGAAACATGTGCTAATGCAAGTGTAAACTGTCTAAACAAGTAGTAATATAAAATCATTCCACGTGGATTAGTGATATTTTAAAGTGCAACATTTTCCTAATTTAAATTAATTTGTTTGAATGAACAGAGGAGCATATTTTGTTGAGCAATTGAAAGTAAATTCATAAACCTATAAACTTAAGTATTATTGCTAGCAATTTAACATTAACCATATTTCGAAATGTGAGGTATTTTATACTGTGAGGTATTTTATAAAATTTAACATCAACAATAAACCTATACTGTGAGGTATTTTATAAAATTTAATTTATGTATTTTCAAATGTAAAATCATTTATTAAATTCTCGTAATCAATTTTATTTAAATTTTTTTAATATATAATAAATTTATACGATATAATCTTTGTTGAGATATTATTGATCTTAGATATGATACTATTATTTTCAGTTTTGAAAAACTTCTTTATGCCGAAACAAGAGTTACAAATAGGAATGGAAAAAAAATATGTTTCCGCATGTATCTGCGGATAAAATATCCGACGAGTTCGAGAAAAGCAACTTAACAGGTGTTTGTGAATAAAATTAACTGATATTTTGACTACTGTTAATTAATAAATACAATATTCGGAGAAAATGTTACCCATACCCACGAATATCTGTGTCCGATAGTAAATTATGAAAATTGATTTGTTGTAATAATTTTTGTCAATGTATTAATAGTTTTTATAATGAAATTTTGTTAATGTATTATTTGTTGACAAAATAGGAGAAACATTCTGAAAAAAAAAACAAATTTTGCACATAAATTTTTTTATTGTTTAAAAGATGATATCGATTAATATATGCTAACACCGACATATATTTAAAAACTTATTGAATATCCATGAAGTGGATACTCACAATGATAAGGTACACATATCATTTGGGTATATAATCAAATTGTCCCTTGAAATGGTAGGGTTGGGCATTTATCGCATTAAATTTTGAAATAGAAAAATAATACCCTAAAATTGAAATACAACAGAATAATTTGTCTGATTTTAAAAATAAAATTGAAACATAATTTTTTAAAAAAGAATCTTAAACTCTTTTGTTATTGTAATGGTAACATGCATCTTCATATATAAAATTCATTTTTGTTCTTATTCTATAATCTCATATCTTCTTTTTCTTCCAATAACTTTCATTTATATATTTTATTCTTCTTCATCTTTCATGGTATTCAAATTGTAAAAAAATAAAGAAACAAAACCTACTTATTCTTCTTCCTCTAAATAAAGATGGTTTTATTAATACTTGTTTTATTAAACTTTGAATAACGAAAATCACTCTTATCATTGGAATATCTATGTATATTAAGAACATTTTCCAATTTCACTTTGTTCCTTTTGTGTCTCAGTTTGGAGGAAAATATTAGAAAAATCAATGAGCAAACATTGAGCCAAGATTTAAAAAAAAATGAGAGAGAAAATTGGAAAAGAAATGAAAACAAAAATGATGGAAACAAAGAAGCGAAAATGGAGAAATTGCCTTTAGAAAATGAAGAGAATTCTCTTTCAATTTCTGTTATTTGCAGCAACTCTAACAACAATTTTTGTTTTATAACGACATTTAAAAATTAACGGATTCAAACTTTCACTCATATAAAAAAAAGAATAAGTGATTTTTTTCTTTTATAATTTTACTTTTTTTCTTGATAAAAATAATATTTCAAAAGAATGTTCGTTTCTTGTTACCCATATACCATAGATGATGACATTCGGTTAAAGCTACCACTTCTGAAATCATGAAAATTTAAATTTAGTTGGGAATCGAACCAATCTAATTTGATACTCGTTATTCGAGAATAATGGTTCATATGCATAATTAACTTTTTTTTTAAGACAAAAATAAAGTATAAATGTATCACATAATAATATGATCATCCTAATTATCCTAATTATGTTAATACTCAAACTTTCTTAGCGTTTGGATTAATATCAAATATTATTAATTAAAAGTAAAAAAAATTAAAAGATACTTGTAGGACTAAACAAATCAATTAAAACTGTTCGGTGGGCTCACTCTCCAAGTGGAACCCACCAATTTTATTAATATTACTATTATTATTATTATTGAAATAAAAAGAAAAAGAAAAAAAAAGGTTTTAGTGGACTTGGTCCATAAATCCTTAAGAATACCTACGGAAAGACAACGGAAGAAGAGCGGTTGCTAGAGAAGTAAAATAAGAGTTTGGTTCCAGTGGTGATAACAGGTGTGTAGGCTCCGATCTATAAATTTAGTATGTTACTTTAATATATAATTTGAGTAGTTTTATCATATACGAGAGTTACTTTGGCATACCCACATGTTGTTATAAGATTGTTATAGGGTTGTTCTTGTTGATTGATATTCCCTAGACTCTTGGTGTACCCATTAATTATTGTTAATTATCTCTGATTTTTCCCAACAAAAACGATCTCATAAATATAGATTACTATCTCATTAAAAAAACTTCCAAAAAAATATATAAGGATAAAATCATTCTTAGATAAAAAAGAATGGACTCCATCAACAAAATATACCTCTTTGAAACACTAGACTACTACTTAAAAGTTTATATTACTTAATAATCATTGAGTAGGTTGCAATCTAATGATAACACCAGGAAATATATCATCTCGATCTTGTATGTGTGGATTGCTCAATAAGATAAATGGATCATCACATTTTTCAGCAATGCTATAGAATGTTTCTCCTTTTCCAACTATGTAGAATTCTTCACAAGGATGCTCTAATAGTATTGGAACATTCATCTCTTCATCATTAATAATTGAATCATGTGTTTCAAAATCATCATCAATAATGAGATGATAACTCTTCTCAAGGTTGGCCATAATTATTAACAAAACTATTGCTAATATTATTCCTAACCACCGTGACTTAATAAATTTGATCTTCTTCATTCTTGAATTCTTCATGAATACTCTAGCTAATTAAAGAGAGCTTGCTATTTAAATATTTTGTTATAGTCACTATGAAAGCGTGATGTTTATGATTTTATATAGATAGAATATTTTTACTCACTCTCCTTGTACTACTAAAACACATAAATAAGAATATATATCTGTTTTAATGGATATCATTTCTGGTTTAGTAGATAACATTATAATTTAATTCTTGAAATTATGTTTAAGTTCTCACTTTATTAAATATTTAATTACAAATTATTATTATCTAGTTATTGTTATGAAATATTCAAGGAGATATTTCAGGGTTAAATAACAAGATTGCTGTGCGATTTGATAGCAACGTTAAGCGATTAAATTTGATATTGTTTGTGGATATGCAAAAGCGATTTGATAGGAACGTTAAGCGATTACAATACTAAGAAAAAAATTAACACAAGCAAATATCCAAAATAAAATAATCATGACCGTCCCAACACTGAATTGTACCTAAAGTGAACTTACTGTGAGGTCTTTTATAAAATTTAATTTAATTTATGTATTTTGAAATGTAAAATCTTTTATTAAATTGTCATAATCAATTTCATTTTAAATGTTTTAGTCGATAATAAAGTTATACCATTTAATATTTGTTGAGACATTGTTTATCTTGGATATGATTCTACAAAATTTTAGTTTTGAAAAATTTCCCGAAGCAACAGTGGCAAAAAAATATTTATCCGTACGTATATATCAGTGGATAAAATATCCGACGAGTACGAAATAAAATTAACAAGTGTTTTGACTATCGTTAGTTAATGAATACAATATGCAAATGTAATGATATATGTACCCGCAAATATGTATCCGATAGTAAATTATAGTAAAATTGATTTATTGTAATAGATTTTGTCAATGTATTAATAGATTTTATGATGAAATTTTGTTGTATATATTTTCTTTATGTGTTAATGTTTTTATATGTTGCTATTTTATTTGTTGACAAAATAGGAGAAACATTATGAAAAAAAATAAATAAATTTTTGTACATAATTAATTTTATTGTTTAAAAGATGATATCTGTTAACACCAACATATACTTAAATACTCGTGAAATATCCATTGACTGAATACTTGCTATGATAGAGTTAAGATATCATTTGAATATATCAGCAAATTGCCCCTTGAAATGGCAGGGTTGCGCATTTACTCCCTTAAATTTTGAAATAGATAAATAAAATCTTAAAATTATTTGTCTGATTTTGAAAATGAAATCGAAACACAATTATTTTTTTTAAAAAAAAAAACTTAAACTCTTTCGTCTATATAATCTATTTTTGTTCTTCATCTATAATCTCATGTCTTTTTCTTCTTCCAATAACTTTAATTTATATAATTTATTCTTCTTCATCTTTCATGGTGTTTAAATTGTAAAAAAATGAAAGAAACAAAACCTATTTATAAAGATGACTAACAAAGGTGGCGGTGATAAAGGAAAGACCATCCTACTAGGGTAAACCAAAGATGTTGCGATCGAGTAAACTTAATGAGCAGCGGGATGTCATACGTCGCAATTTGTCTACCACTAGGCCACTTCATTGTATGTCTCCAACCCTATCTCAGCCTCCAACATCAACTAAGATTGTAGCACCTCCTGATACTATAACACCACCATCCCACCCAACACCATCTCCCATCCATGCCTCAACCCCTGAGGTATTTGTCTTTATGCCGACTCCAGGTTTAAGTATTCATACCATAGGTGCCTCTTCACAACATTCCCCACACAAGGCTTTGGTAGAGAAGAATGTGGAACAAACTTCCGATGATCATGAGGATAGGGTGGAAATTGAGGACCACAACCAAGATGATGAGGAGGTGGGTCAAGGGAACGTTCCTCCTATCGTGCCTGTGAGAGATGATAATGGAAAAGTCATTATACGACCTTATGGTAAAGGGTAAGTTACAACAATTGTTTATTTTCTTAATATTAGAAGCATAAGTATAGACACATATTATTTACTTGATAATTTATTTCTTCAATACATTAATGCAGACTCACTCCTAGCAACGCAATTGCAGATGCCATTAGGTATGCCATACCAAAAACAATTTCGTGAGCCTATCTATGGTTGGAGTGCAACCACTGACATAATTAGACAAGATTGGTTTGAAAAGTTTGCGGTAAGCCTTTGAATATAATTATATGTGCAATTCATTTTTCTAGCATATATAGAGAGAATTATGTAATTTGTTTTGTTGATAGTAGTTAGTACATATATAATTTTTGTTATTTCTAGAAGAAGGTATCGTGGGATCCTTGTCATAATGATATTGTGAAACGTCTGTTTGAACAAAAGGCCACTAAAAGACTATCTGATATGCTTACAAAGGTGAGAAAAAAAGGACTCAGCCTAGTTGGATAGGTGAGGAAGCTTGGACCGGTCTTCAAGCATATTGGGAAGGTACAACATTCAAGAACATCTCCAACCAAAATAAGACCAATCGAGCTTCAACAAGAGGCAGGGGTGTCCACACCTCAGGCCGCAAGGCTCATATTGATGTTGCGATTGAGCTCGTATGTATTAAATTTACATTTACTTAAAATTAATACAATTTAATGTTATGATATTTGATTGTGAGTTGTGATCCAATAATCTTAATTTTATTTGTAGAGCAATAACCTTGAAAGAGATTTACTTTCAGATGAGTTATTTTTGACAACCCACAAGAGGAAAAATGGTGTTTGGGTTGATAGTCGCGCAAAATCTACATATGTATGTTCTTTATTTATGTAAATTCTTTATATTACAAATGAATCAAAAAATAATATGAACTCATTTATATTAAGAGTCCTACAAGAGCAATCTCTTTATTATACATTTGTTTGTTTAATTTATTTTAGAAATTTGATCATATATTACGTTATTAATTTATTCCATTTATCAGGGAACATTTAAAAAAAATTGGAGGAAGTACAAACACAACTTAGCGAAACAATTGAGGAAAGTGCTAAAGAGGTAGATGGAGGGACAATACTTAAGTTATGGACTGAATCTGCAGGGGGTCGCGCTCGTGGTCGAGTTTATGGTACGGGAGACTAGTCCATTAACGTCCGACAGAGGTGTGTATCGCTTACACAACATTCCCATAATCCTTCTAATTCTATGACTGTGACGTCTTTAGAAGCGGAGAGGGCAGCTAAAATTAGAGCTGAACAAATTGCTCAGGATGCATGGCCCAAGCTCAAGTGGCTACCAATGTCACCGAAGAGGCTAGGGAGCGTTCAAAGAAGTTAGAGAATGATTTTGATGCATTAAAGCAATTTTTTGGAGATAAAATTGACGCTTTGCATCGTCAATTAGCAGGTGGATCATCTACTCCGAGTCATCCTCCTTCGCATCCTCATTACGATCATAATTTGGACGACGTGTCGCTGGACAAACCTTAATGTCATAGTTATGCTTACTTTTTGTAGTAATTGGTTGACAATTATGTATTAAGTAACTTTGCTAAAGTTGTTATTCGATACTATTTGTTATTTTGTAGTTTCAAAACACATGATATTTTGTTATGTTATTTAATACTCAAGTGCGTTTGTTATGTTGTCAATACAATGACTTTTAATGTTTATTAGCAATCAATTATATTATTAAAAAAATAAAATTAAGTAGGGGCTAAAAAAAAAATTCAATAAATTAGAACGTAGCGTCGGCCAATCCGACGCTACATTATAAATACATTTGACTTTTATTTTGACTTTAGCGTTGATCAGCCGACGCTACATATTTTGTTGACTATTGTTTGTTAACTTTAGCGTTGGCCGTTCGACGCAACGTTTTTCCCCAAGCTGACGTGGCAATTGACATTTTAGCGTCAGATGTTTCAATTTCATAGATAGCGTCGGTGTAGTGTCGGATGGTATTTAGCCGACGCTAATAATTAGCTTTGACCGTTTTAGCCTAGGCCCGACACCGACACTAATCCGGCGGTAAATCACCGTGGCCGACGCTAAATCCTATTTTTCTAGTCGTGTTATTCTTCTTTCTCTATAGATAAAAACTTAAACAAAACGATTCTTAAATGTCATTATGAAAGAAATGTTGTTGTTAGAGTTGCAAGAAATGTTGTTGTTAGAGTTTATTTTGAGTAGAAATTGGTGAGAGAGAATGTGAGAAGAGAGAAATTGATGAGAAATAGAGTAGAAGTTTGACATTGTTTGAAATAGAAGAAATAAGTGAAATAGAAGAGAGAGAAGTATAAAGTTCTCTTTTTCTTTGATTGGTTGTGTAGAAAGTGAGAAAAATAAATAGTAATTTTTTAGACATTCACAAAAATACCCTTATTTTGCAAATAATTTTGTTTTGTTGATATTTGTTGTTTTGAGATTGATAGTTAAAAATACCCCTATTCTAATTAAAAAATTGGGCCTGATAAAAAAAAATTCAATTTTAATAATTTAAAAAATTAGTAAAATAAATTTTACTCCATATACACAAGATCTACACATACCAATTTACATGTAATAAAACAAAAGATATGCATATAGTATGTTATCTTCACGTATTATACTCAAACATATATCTCGACAACAATAATTCAACAACCGCAATTCAACTCATAAAAATAATTTAACTCATAAAATACATAAATTTTATATCTAAAATTAAAACAATATACATATATATTTTTTTACAAACATGTCATAGTTAATAATTATTTCTTTTTTAAATTTGTTTTAGTAAATATATATATATATTTTTTTTATAATTTAATTTTTAGAAATTATTTTTGAGTTATCACTTTGTTAAAATATATAATTAAAAGTTATTATTATCTCGTTATTGTTATGAAACTGCATTCTTTCGACTATTAAAAAATGTGTTTAAAAATAAATTCATGTAGATAATTTAGGATTACATAACTAGATTGTTTCACTATGCAATTTGATAGAAATGTTAAGCGAATTAATTTGTCAATATATATATAAATCATAGGTCCTGTTTGTTACAACTTTTTTTATATGTTATAAACTTTTTAAAAGAAAATTAAAAAAATAAGGTTTTAAATAAGAAATTGATTTAAATAATATATCATAAAACTCATTTTAACTATTTCATTTCTTTTACAATAATTGTTTTTATAGAAAAAATTTGAAAATGCTTAAAATAAGAAATTATTTTGAGTAGTTTCTCATGAAAATAATTTTTAATTGATATTTTTTTTGTAAAAAGATATATTTTTTATTTATTAAGATTTTTAATGATAAATATATAAATTATTATATATTAAAATATACTTACAATCCTTATACTCACAATCCTTTTATATATATATATTCAAAATAATCATGATCACTTTTTTTAATCGATAATAAAGTTATAATATTTAATATTTGTTGAGACATTGTTTATCTTAGATATTATTCTATTAATTTTAGTTTTGAAAAACTCTTTCTCTCGAAGCAACAGTTACAAATAGGAATGGCAAAAAAAAATTGTATCCGCATATATCTGGTGATAAAATATCCTACTAGTAGCTTAACGGATATTTGCAAATAAAATTAACATACATTTTGACTACGGTCAGTTATTGAATACAATATACAGATGTAAAGATATTTATACCCTCGAATATCTCAGTCTGATGGTAAATTAATAAAATTGATATATTATAACAATTTTTGTCAATGTATTAATAGTTTTTATGATGAAATTTTGTTATATATTTTATTTATGCGTTAATTTATTAATGTTTTTACATGTTGCTATTGTGTTTGTAGACAAAACAAGAGAAAAATTATGAAAAAAAATTATTCATAAATTATTTTATTGTTTAAAACACGATATCAATGGATATTTGGTACCGACGTATGTTTAAAAATTTGTTAAATATCCATTAAGTGGATACTCACAATGATAGGGTATGCATATCATTTGAGTATATCTTCAAATTGCCGCTTGAAATGGTAGGGTTGGACATTTTCTTCTTATATTTTGAAATTTTGAAATAGATAAATAACATTCTAAAATTGAAATACAACAATTGAAATACAACGGGTTAATTTACTTGATTAAAATTATAAAAAGAATAAAAGAAATAAAATCTACTTATTCTTCTTTCTCTATAGATATAAGTTTGAATAAAATAATTCTTAAATATCAGTATGAAAGAAATGTTGTTATAGTTGTTGCAACTAAAAAGAAATTTGAAAGAAAGTTATTTTTATTTGCTAAAAGTAAATTCTCCATTTTCTTTTCTCCCATTTTTGTTTCCTCAATTTTCTCTTGCATTTTTTCTACAATTATTTCAAAGTTTGCTCACTAATTTCTCCAATTTCTCCAATTTCTCTAGCTTTCTCCCTCACCCTAAGACACAAAGTCAAACTGAAATACACTTTCACAATAAAGGCCCACTCATGAAGTAGTTTTTAAGTACCAAATACTTCATCTAAATAATTCCAAAAGTGATATTAATAAGAAATAAGTGTCAACTACATAATCTAAAATATAGAAAAACAATAAGACAAAAAACATGATTCAAAATGTTCTATTTTTTAACTACTTTATTCTTCAAATGTTCACTCATATGTTTTTTACCCTAGTTTTGGGGGTCGCGGCCTTGGATTAGGAATGAAATACATTAATTTTGGTTCATTTATTCTTGAGCAAGACTTAGGAAATGACATTTTGATGATCGGTGGGGCAAGAGTTAGTCGTGTCATGGGTGGTGGTACTTTAATGGGTGAAGGTGGTGGTGTATTTATGAATGGTTGTGCATTAATGAATGGTGGTGTAAGTCCCATGATGGGTGGTTGCTTTATACCAAACCCACGTATATAACTTATTCTCTAAGTTTATATGTTTAATATGAAAAAATCAAAATCAATATACACAAATCAGTCTTTGAAATTATTCACTTACTAGCAATTTGATCCCTACATTTGTAACACCTAGTTACAGTCTTTGAAATTATTCACTTACTAGCAATTTGATCCCTACATTTGTAACACCTAGTTACGTTGGTATCACAGTTGAGGTAGTAACAAATTTTTTTTCTTCATATTTATATAAGAGAATAAAGTATTATAATAAATATTGAATTGTACAAAAGAAATAATATTGTAAAATCTATTAAATAAAATCTTACAACTATAATTCTTTAACATATAAAAATATTCAAAATTGGACATTTAATAACTAATCCCGAAATAAAATACGACGTAGACATGATATCTATTTACTCTTAATCTATTAACCTAATATCAGAAAATTATTATTCTCAAATAAGACAGGACTTCTCAGCTTTCGACACCCTTAACCGAAAATATGGATCATGACACCCACATTTTTCCAAAAAATTTATGTAAAAATATTAATGATATAGCTAATTTTTGTATAATTACCAATTACTTCCAATAATTAATATAAACTTATCCACTTAAATTAAGAGTACTTCACATCTATAATAATTAAATACACACATTTATTTTGTACAAAATCAATCAATAATTCAATGACGTCCCATATTTATATGAAAATGTAATACTTCCACAGTGAGTATTATGTCATCATATGAAGTACCAACTCATCTAGTGTGAGATACAAAACCAATCGACAAAGTTTAAAACTCATCTCATGTGGATATATATGTCCAATCTATATAGAGCACATAACTCGTTCGAGTAAATTATTGTGGGGTATAAGACCCATCCATATGAACCATAAACTCATCCCAAACACGTACAATAAAAGTAATTCATTTTTTAACAATAATCTTCATAAAACCAAATTAAAAATATAACATTTCATTTGAATATACAATAACAATAGTAATGCCATGACCCATAATAAAATAATCCTTTAAAAAAAATTAAAAAAATTAGTGAGCAAACATAGAGATAAGAGTAAAAAAAAAATGAGAGAGAAAATTTATAGAGGAGAAACTTAGAAAAATCAGTAACTAAACATTGAGATAAGAGTAGAAAAAAAATAGAGATAAAATTGAAAATAAAATGGAAACAAAAATGGGAAATAAAAAAACGATTCCAATTTGTTTGCAACAACATTAATAATAACTTTTCTTTCGTAACGACTTTTAAGAACTTACTCAAAAGAATGTTTGTTTGTTGTTATCCATATACTATATATGATAGAAGTAACTAATGTAAAGTTTTCAAATGTTTACGTAGAATTTCATTTGAAATCCATTATGTGAAGCTGCCAGTTATGAAGTTGTGAAAATTTATGTTTGGTTGGGAATCGAACTAAATCTAATTTGACACTTATTTTTCCTTTTTGGAAAGAATAATGGTTCATATATATAATGAACTTTTTAAAAAAAAAATAAAAATAAGATATAAATGTATTATATCGTTAACCTGATCATCCTAATTATGTTAATATCCAAACTTTCTTATCATTTGTATTAATATCAAATATTATTAATTAAAAATAAAAAATTAAAAGATATTTGTAGGACTAAACCAATCCAATAAAACGATCTCGTAAATATAAATTACTATCTCATTAAAAAAACTTCCAAAAGAATATAAAAGGATAAAATCATTCTTAGATAAAAAAGAATGGACTCCATCAACAAACTCTACATCTTTGAAACACTAGACTACTACTTAATAGTTTATATTACTTAATAATCATTGAGTAGGTTGCAATCTAATGATAACACCAGGAAATATATCATCTGGATCTTGTATGTGTGGATTGCTCAACAAGATAAATGGATCATCACATTTTTCAGCAATGCTATAGAATGTTTCTCCTTTTCCAACGATATAGAATTCTTCACAAGGATGCTCTAATAGTATTGGAACATTCATCTCTTCATCATTAATAATTGAATATTCATGTGCTTCAAAATCATCATCAATAATGAGATGATAACTCTTCTCAAGGTTGGCTATAATTATTAACAAAACTATTGCTAATATTATTGTTAACCACCGTGACTTAATAAATTTGATCTTCTTCATTCTTGAATTCTTCATGAATACTTTAGCTAATTAAAGAGAGCTTGCTATTTAAATATTTTGTTATGGTCACTATGAAAGCGTGATATTTATGATTTTATATAAATAGAATATTTTTACTCACTCTCTTTATACTACTAAAACACATAAGTAGGAGTATATCTGTTTTAGTGGATAACATTTCTGTTTTAGTAGATAACATTATAATTTAATTTTTAGAAATTATTTTTGAGTTATCACTTTGTTAAAATATTTAATTAAAAATTATTATTATATAGTTATTGTTATAAAACTGAATTCTTCTGACTATTGATAACATATTTAAAAAGATAAAAAATTACATTGAGATATTCAAGGAGATATCGTAGGGTTAGATAAAAAGATTGCTTCACTATATGCGAATTGATAGGAATGTTAAAAATTTGTCTAGATTATCGACTTATTTGTTACAATTTTTTAAAAATGATTTTTTAAAAGTATTAATTTGTTTTTGTTATAAATTTTTTAAATGAGAATTGAAAATATTTTTCCTGTGCTTCACTAAACCACTCATACGTATTAACGTGCAACCCTATCATAGCGAGGAACTCCAACAACACCCAACCATTATAAACTTTCCATCAAACAATATAATTAGAAGAACTCTTGAAAAAAACATATAAATGATTTTGGTATAATATTTTTTTTTTCAATTTTATCCTTCATTTAAATTATTTTATTTAATTAAATATATAAATGATCTCTATAAAAAAGTTTATATTTATAGAGATTATTTAAGATTATATAAGAATGATTGCTTCAATCTACTATTTATTTAATACGAATGTTAAGCTAATAAGATTACATAAGAAGGATTGCTTCAATCTATTATTTAAGGAATGTTAAGCTAATAAATTTGTAAGTAAATTATTATCTTTGTTATAACAGGACACAAGAACTCTTATAAATGATTTTGGTATAATATATATTTTTTTAATTTTATTCATTTAAACTACTTTATTTACAATTTTATTATTCTTTATTTAATTAAATATATAAATAATTTTTTTTAAATATCTATGTATCTGCTACTGCATGGAAACTTGCACTCGTTATGTTTTATACATTTACCAATACTAAAACATGTTATTATTTATAGATAAATATGATTATATGTAGCTATAGCTAATTAATATTATTATAATACGCGAAAAAGATTTAGGATAACTTAGAAAATAAATATAGATTACACTAACTAAATTTAAAACATACCACCTTTAGTGTAGTTCTAACTAGATATTATATATGTTTTTGTAAAGTAAATTCAATTGCGAAGAAAATATAAATAAGAAAGAAAACATAAGATACTATGAAAAAATATAACTTCTATATTAGGATAAAATAAAGGAGTTGAGAGATAATTTTTCTTTTCATTTATTCACTTGCATAATTTCAATCATAACAATTTACATCTTGCCAATTCAGAATTGTTTTTGAAAAACTTTTGAAAAATAAGAGATATTTCGATAATGAAAATAGAAATGACCTGATGGTACAAGACAAGTCATGTCAACTAAAATAAGAGATATTTTGATAATGAAAATAGAAATGACATGCATGGTTGAAGGATAAGACGTAAATAACTCAAAATATAAAATAAAGAGATAAAGGATGAAGAAAAAATATATTGATATTTTTATATTAGTTTATAATATTTATTACTTTCAATGGAGAGGAAAATACATTTTGTCACAATGTGTTTAAGACTTTTTCAAATGTATACTTTATCGAACAAACTTTTTTTTTTTTATCTCTTTTCTCTCTTACAAGAAAATTATTTCGTGTATCATTGATTTGTTCGGTAGTAGTTTCTCTTTATAAAATGTAGACAAACAATTGACACTTTTGTTTCTATCTTATTTTTGTGATAAATTCTTAACTTCTTTAATTAGAATGAAGTTCTTTATTGTTAGAAACCAAAAACGTTTTTGATTTTGAGTGTCGGAGAACTTTAAATGTTCTCCGTATTCAATTTTGTAATTCAAGTTAAATTTTGATTGAATGTAATCAACTAACTAACTGACAACTTGTTTAGTTAGTTGGGTAAAAAGTATTTAGAAACAATGTAATAAAAGCTATGTACAAATAGCATATTCATTTCTCACTAAACAACAACACATTCATATTCTTCCATTCTTTTTTCTGGTTTACTAAAGAGAGTATGTGTCGTTCTAGAGGAAACTGACTATTGTACCATATGAGCTAGATACCCATTTCATGTATTGGATGATAATTTCATTCCTTTGGTCTTTATCATCAACTTTTCTAACTTGTCAACAAACTCAAAGCATTGATCCAAAGATTAAATGTATTTTCGATGTTTCACTAGATGATGTTGTCAATACTTATTTTGTGGAATTAATATGTGGTTCAAATTAGAATCATATTCGATTTGATCAGATTTATTTTTTCTACGTTCGAACTTCTGATAGTAATAACCACTTAATTATTCGCTAGTTAATAATATTTATTATGTTTATTCTAATGAATAGTACATTACTAATTAATACTAAAATCACAATTACTTATGTTTTATTCGAATGAATAGTACAGAAAATCTAATTTAACTTTATATACTGCAAACTTAAATACCATATATAGTATTTGTATCTAAACCAAATTAATTCTTAGATAAAATACCTTAAGACCCACTTCAATGCCACTCAAAATCATCCTGTATTTGCCATTAACCTAATAACCATCTTCACAATATGAGTTAAGTCAGGTCTGCATCTAACCCTTATATGATTCTAAAAACAACATTTGCATGTGAAACTGTTCTAGCCACCTTGAAACAAAATTGATGGAATTTTTAAAAGCATGATTAATGATCATAATCAAAATCATTGAAGTGAATGGTGTTAAAGTGAACAAAATCACTTAACACAAAGATTAAACTTCCCTTAAGCTTAAAATTGAGAAATGCAATAAAAGAACTTCCCTTAAGCTTAAAAACATGCATCCTTAAAGTTTGAATTACCATAATTTTCTTTGCAACCCTTTTATGAGATTAAGCTAAAGCAGCCACAGGGCAACTCTCCTTTGGCAAGTAATTGACGTTAACTCTAAATATACTGACTGACTCGTTACTTGCCAGGAGAGAGGTGCCCTATAGTTTCTTTGCTTATTGTTGTACATTTCTACTTGAATCAATGCATGTGACTAGTATTGCCACTGATTTGTGTGTGACAAACAATTTAGCAAACTTTTATAGCAAAGAAGCTGGAATAAACTAATTAAACATTGGCATATACTTGAGTTTTATGCCATGGATATCCAAAAACACTTGTTCACCTTTGATGCTCATGAATTGCTTAGTAATAGAAAAAGATAGAAAGTTTTTTTTGGTCCATCCTACCATTTCAGATTCTTATTCTTATACAAACTTTAAAGAAGAGAAGTGGAAAAAAGAAATGGTGAACAAAATCATGATATTTCTTAATCATATCTAAAGTTGTATAGTGAGTGGCCTTCTATCCACAAGTGTATAAATATTCCATATCTTTTATATTTATGTTTCTTTTTGTTAGTTTAATGTTTTAATAAATCCTAGCTTTAATTTTGCCATTATGCTTTTTCATATATCTATTATGCTTTATTTTGCACTTTTTATAACACATCACAGGTTTCATTGCCAAAATTGATTTGGCAACAATGCTTGATTTCAAATGCAACTTTTATCACAATAACAGCAGATTCAGCGTGGAATTTTTTAACTTCATCAATAATTATAATAATAATAATAATAATAATAATATTAAAATTATAAAATATGTGTGTGTGATATCAAATTTTAATGTAATACTATTTTCCTATTCTAGAAATTTCTATAAGTCAATGAAGACACACAACAAGTGAGAAAACAAGCAATTTATTTTGTAGTATGTTTAATAGTTTTAGTTCTTATAATTTTTACTAATTCACGAAATTGTTCATTCTATTTTAAAAGTCAATAATTTTGGTCACTTCTTCTAATTTTTAAACTAAAAAATAGAGACATTATATGCTTTAAATAACGCGTCATACGATACAATGATGTAAAATAATTAACACTAATAAAATCGTAGTAAATCATCTTGCAAATTTAACTTTCAACTTCAGAAATTTTTCATATTTGTAATTTAATTAATGACATATGAATAATCAATGTATCTAGATGGTTCTATATCATGAAATTGTATCACACATTATTTAAAATATATCAAATCGTCATTTTTTAGTTCAATAATCTAAGAGAGAGATATCAAAACTATCGACTTTTAAAATAGAAGACCAATTTTATTAATTGATAAAAATAAAAAGATCAAAACTTTAATTAAGTCTTTCTAGTATTAGAACTATTGAATCACGCGATACACAATTTTGAATCTTATCTTTAATATTTTATTATGCATAATTATAGAACTAACTTCAACAATTAATTTAATTTTTTTTTTTTTGATGAGATTATTATTGTGGTATAATAATTTATAGTAACTTCTAGTAAAATGAGAAGAGAGTGACAGACAATTGTGACTGATCTTATGACTTTGAATGTGGTCACTCAACAACTTCATGTAGTGGAGCATATAGGGATTCTTGTTGAACATGAAAATTGAAAGAAAAAAATATTAAGTTAATGAAAGAGTATTTGAAGACTTTATATGATGATATCTAGGACTTTCAAGCATATGTCATTGTTTAGAAGAAAAAAGAGAAAGTATTAGCTTTTAAAACTAGGATATCCAAAGCATAAAACCTTCCGCTAGATGCTATTGTTTCACCCAAGTGTTGTGCCTATATAACTTGTTGGGGGTGTCATTCCCTACTTGTCAAACTACACATTAGGTAACAAGAGTGAGAATTGCTATTTTATTTTAGTAAGCATGTTATTCATAGGGCATGTCTCTTTTGGCAAGTGATGGTCATATTGTATTTCACTTAGATATATAAAAATATATTTTAGTCAATTTCTTGCCAAAGGAGAGCTGCCCTGTGAGTGTTTTGCTTAGACATATGTTTTAAGGTAATTTACATTTGCGACTATCTATTATGGAGTTGTTTTGATTAGGGGCGACCTAAATATAGTGTATCTCAAACCCTTATTTTAATTCAATCCACTAAATATTGATGTACCATTGATATTTTAAAAACATTTGTCATTATACAATAATAACAAGCATGTAAGTCCCTATCTTTTCAATTACGTTTTCTACTCATAATGTCTCAACCACTTTTCATTAAAATTAGCTTTGTCAATACAAAAGTATTATTCAGTCATAGTGTAGTCTAGGTTTTCACATTCACAAAGGTGATATCAAATTTCATAGATTTATTTTCTGAAATTATGTGGGAGGTGTAGTGATCATCTGGGATGGAGAAGGTGAACATCTTATTGCTTGTTTGGTTTCGTTGTGTGTGATTGATAAAATCATAGTGGTTTTGTAAAAATCATGGTGGCTAGTGTGTTAGTTGCTTGAGTCACAAGTAATTAGTTAGTGTGAGGTTTGGAGAGTTATAACTCAATATGTATAAGTATGTTAGAATGTGAATAAGCACAAGTTTTCTCACAAATTCTCTCTCAATTTACTTTCGTATCACTTACAAAATATATAGTTCAAGTTCTAACGAGTGGTATCAATGAACCTATTAGTATTGATCTTGGTGACGAAAGTTCTATATTTAATCTAAGTGTGTGTGAGGTGTCAAAATCATGGCAAATTCCATTTGTGTTTTCTTTGCAAATTTACCCATTCTTTATGGCAAGAATTGGGAACAATGGTGTGTGAAGATGGGTTATATTTGGTTTACAAGATTTGATGGAAATAGTGAATTCTAGAATTCAAGAATTTGGAGGTGTATGTCATAGATGCACATAAAGTTTCTCATAAACATTGCAAGAATAAAGATTACAAAACTCAGATTCTTGATTCACCAATGTGTTGATTTTGCCAACTTTTAAAAGATTTCTCCACCAACATCAACAAAGGAAACTTGGGACATTTTCTCAAATGCATACTACGACGATAATAAGGTGAAGAAAGTGAAGTTACAGTTTATACGACATTGACTTCAATGTAATGTGCCAGTTAGTTTATTGCTATTGCTATGATGCATAGTTACGAATAGAGTACCGATATCAAATATGATATTTTATAAAAAAAAAATCAAGGTACAAGTATGCCAATAAGAAATATTTAAAAAATTACAATAATAATATAAAAAATCATAAATCCTATTTACTTACAACAACAAATTAACTTAAATATATAAATAATAATATATTAATAGAAAAAATTATCAATTTCATTTATAATAAAATAATATAGAAAAATAGAGTACGGAAGAGTTACCGGTACCATATAGTACTCGATACGGATACCTTATCATTTTAGAATGAAAATTTTACTCCATACTCTCAAACTTATACTTCTACCCCATATTTTAATAAATGTCCAATTTTAATTTTTTTTTTACGTCAAACTTTATTTCTTTTTGTACATGTTTGTTTTTCGAAAAACTTAATAAAGATTTTTGAAATACATTTGTGTTTTAAAATTTATTTTTTTAAAGTTTTTTGATATATAAATTTAAAATTTTCTAAAATACATTTGTATAGAAAAACTTAAAAAACGTTTTTTTATAGACAAAGTTCAAGTTTTCTAACGCACATGTGTTCTGCAAAACTTTTTTTCTTCAGTTTTTTAAAATCTAAGTTGAATTTAGTGAGCTAGAAATTATTTTTTAGCAGAAAACAAGGAAAAGATCAAATAAATAATTTATATAAAATAGAAGGATAGGAGTATATGCTGACATCTACTAAATAATCAACATGATTGTAACTATCAATTTCACTATTGTTTTTGCAAGTATCAACGGTATTATCCATATCAGTTAAAATGGATGGGTCTTCACTCTTATTTTCAATAGGACCAAAACTATCTATAGATTTACTTAAACCACACCTGTATACGCAACATACAACTATCCATTGTACTGCGCTCTCCAAGTGTGCTTGTTCCCCTTTCTTCCTTACCATGGTAAATCTTTGTTCAATAAGACTCATGAGAAGAAAAAAGAAGATATTAAGAGACACTCTTTTTTCCGAAGTACTCATGCTTTATAGGTTGATTTCAAAAAAGAAATAAAAAAAAGGTATATGCAATCACAAAGGAAGGAGGATTATTGCCAATTTCATAGATTTCTAGTTAGGAATACTGTTATGTGTTGGATTTTTTTTTAGGATATACTACATTTTTTGAACGAAAAGAAAATGAAATTGATGGCGATGAATGTTGCACAAATAAATTCTAAAGCGTGTGTATCATATTAAAATATAAGTTTGATTTGCTTCCATCCATCTATATATATTGGAGACAAACAAGTTAACCAACGAATCCCCTTTAGTATACTTTGGAATCCTTAAAGTGAATTATAACACATTTACGTCTAGAGTGAAGAAGAAATAACTCAGAAATATTTTGTCTTCTTCTTTATGACTCTAAAGTTTCTCGTGCATATTTACTAGTTTACATAATAAAGTTCTTTCATTTATCCTCGTGCACTAGAGAAAAGAAGAAATAACTTAAAAATATTTTGTCTTCTTCTTAATACCTCTAAAGTATCTCTATTTATATTGAAACTCATACCAATTGTTGAAGAAAAACAATTCTTGAAAAAGTTTGTACCATTTGATAACTCCACAAATGCATTAGTTTGATGACTAACAGATGCATTTAACTCAAACATTGCAACCACTTGACTAAGTGATACATTAAATTATTTAATTTTTTTACAGTAATATAGCTATTAGAGAATTTAAAATATGTTTTGGAAATTCCCCTCATAATCCTCCACCACCTTCAAAATATATATATAAATCCATTATTTTAGAACTCTCATGGTTTCAGATAAAAGTATTTTATGATTTGAACCATTACTTAGTAAGTTATATTTTCACTCATCCTCAAATAGATTGGTAGACAAGCTTTGAACCAACCATTCACTAGAACAAAGTGTGTGTAACAGCCAAACTCTTACCGTTATCGGCACAATTAATCACGACCTTCTCGCCCTCTAATCCTTTCAGTAGAAAATAACTAGTTTTTGCCATATGTGGGAATCAAGCCTGGTCGCCCACTCATTTCCACTATCAATTGATAACTAGTTTTTTCCATATGTGGGAATCGAACCTGGTCGCCCACTCATTTCCACTACCAATTGATCAATTGGTAGTGGGAATGAGTGGAGTGCAACAACCCAAACCTTATCGTTATCAGCATTGTTAATCACGACCTTCTCGCCCCTCTTTCCTCTGCGTAGGAAATAACTAGTTTTTGCCTTCTATGGAAATCGAACCAGGTACCTGGGGATAAGTACCACCTTCCATTCATTCCCACTACCAATTGAGGCAAGAAGATCATGAATAACAGTGCCAATAATTGTAAGGGTCGAACTGTTACAGTGTGCATAATTCACACATGAAATCTCGATACCATTAAACAAATTATAAAGATGACACATTTAATAAGGCCTCGTGATATCCTTTTCATGAGAATTTAAGAGTCAAACCATTAAACTCTATGAAGCGGCCCACTTCATTCTCATATAGGTGAATTATATCAAAAATGCATCTATAATGATATATTTCCAGCAAATATAAGATATATGTCCATTAAGAGAAGATATCATTCTACCCCTTTTATTTTATGGTCCATTTATTTTCACCTTGTGGGATATATTTGTTGTCAAATACTTCAATCCTTCAAATAATGTATTTTCATCATAGAACTAAATACTTGATATTACTCAAGTGTTAGTTGATGACAATTATTTAGATATGAGCTTGTATCACATCCCTAATGATATATTCAACACCATGTCCTTTGTTAGACCTTTCGTCAAAGGATCAACAAAGTTCCTTTCAATACTTACAAACACAACGGATATCACTCCATTAAATCCTTTATATAGCTATGTCTTAAACCAATATGTCTAGATTTTTTATTATATACATGGCTATATATTTTTGGTAGTGTAGATTGACTATCACAATGTATGTATACATGGCTATGTCAAAAAAATTATAAGAAAGTTTTAGTCTTTTCTACCTCTTCTAAATTGGTGCCAATGATTAACATATCTTCCACATATAAACAAATCATAAC
The DNA here is from genome assembly GCA_037974835.1 of Cicer judaicum. NCBI lineage: Eukaryota > Viridiplantae > Streptophyta > Magnoliopsida > Fabales > Fabaceae > Cicer > Cicer judaicum. The sequence continues at coordinate 2,129,116 of JBBPBS010000749.1, forward strand.
ATCATTTATATATTCTTGATAATGTTGATAACTATCACCAAACTATGACACTTTTGTCTTTCCATCTCTTTACAATGTATCAGATACAATTAATAAGAATTTCAATTACACGAACTTTGATGTCATTCTATCTTTTACTGTATTAAATAAGCATATCAATTTAAATAATTCCCTTTTCAATATATCCAAGTCTAAGATATAATACATTGAATGCATTAAATATATATTGTCACAAGCTAACAAAGCATGATCAAAATAATTTCTCGTAATGATACATCATAAGATGAGTCAAAATATGTAAGTCACCTACTCCTTAATAAATAAGAATTTATTCCATTTCTATTGGTGAAACCATTTCTTCATAGTTATATTATAATTAATACATGTATCGTGAATTCTATTTGTTAATTCAAGTTTTATATTTAAATATGTTCTATGATAAATCCAAATAAGTATCACAATAGAAAATAAATTACGAATAAAATCATTAAGATTTTATATTACATTCTGCTATGAACATTTGTAACTTACAATAGTTTTAATTTCAACTTACATATAGAAATGAGTCATTAATGAAGAAGTTGAAGTGTATAGTTTTTACACCAAACATATATTTTATATACCAGTTAGTTGATGTTTTTTCAATATTTAAAAAAAATGAAAATAATTATAAAATATCACAATTTGAGTTTATTTTAAAAATAATACATAGAAAAAATAATTTAAATTAATATTATATGTTTTACTATCTCAACAAAACATAAAAAAAATTATAATACAACTACTATAATTTTTCATATTTTTTTTCATGTTTATTTAAAAGAGTCAATAAAAAAACATTTGAAATGTACAATTCATACACGAGATAAATATTTTTTAGGCTAAATACCACTTATAGTCCTTTAACTTAATTTCAGTTAACGTTTTAGTCTTTTATCTTTTTTTTTTTCGATTTGGTCCTTTATTTTAATTTTAAGTGTCAATTTGATCCTTTATGTTTTAAAATGTTAACAATGTTATCCTTTTTTTTTTACAAAATTTCATCAAAAATTTCAAACAAAACCAATAAATTTAGTTATATTCTTTAATATAAAATAAACTTCATCAAATTTGTAGCTCAAATC
>JBBPBS010000749.1:2130801-2165883 GCA_037974835.1 Cicer judaicum
TATTTAATAAAAATTAGACTATACTAATTTAAGATTATTATAATTATTATACAAGAAATAAATATTTATCACTAAAAAGTCAATTAAAATAAATATTTTTTTAATATCGTCAACCTAAAAATGTGAACAATTATAATCCATTGGTTATAAAAATGTCAAACAAACTAAAAATATATATTTTTAAAACTTTTTCATTGTTTTTATTCAAAAATAAATAAACAAAGTAAAAATTTGAAATACTATCTATGTAAATAAATATGGTAATTCTTATGTTACTTTTGAAAAATTATAAGTTATCCAAAATTAATTAAAGTCAGTTATGTGTACTCTACAAACTTTTTTTTAAAGTTTAAATTTGACATAATTAATAAAATAAATGTTGATTTTAGTTGGTTTTAAGAGACAACCTAGACTTCTCCAATAAATAATATAAAACAATTGATATCAAAATGAAAATTTTGTCTAATTTGTAAGAATTACCAAAATTATGTAGTATAAAATTGGGTGGTTTTGTATTTCATGGGAATGTCTTAACAATTTCTCCCAAGTTTCCTCAACCTTCTATACTACATGGTACAACCCTTAACATATCCTAATTATATTAATGTACAAAACATAGGATATAAACAATTAATCATCTTCCACATCATTATTATACATGACATAGTCTATATATGCCAATTGTTCGTAGTCCGTACTTCTTTGTGGTTGCAATTCACAGTGAATATATCTTTATATTATAGAAAATGCGATTAATATTTTAAATTGCAGTTATAATATCGTCATAGAGACGTTAAATATATAATATTACAGTTGTATTTACAATCGCAGACTTCAATTTAAAACTATAACTCACAATTAAGTTATCAAATTCAAGAGTTTAAGCAAACTCGTTATATCTAAATAAACTCGATTTGTAAAATTGACACGTAAACTCATATAATTTATTTTATATTAAAATAATATTAAAAATAATTTATACATTATATATACTGTGACCATAAATTTATTAAAAATTATAAAACTTCACTAGAAAAAAATATTAAATCACCATAAAGAAGTGTCATACTCAATTACTTTAAACTTGTATTAAAATAGGTTAACTATCTCACCAAAACATAAAAACATTAAATATAGATCCCAAAAGGTGAGCCAATTACTAAATCTAGTCAATTGGGTTTTAAAAACTGAACTCACAAACTCAGTCCGAGTTCAACGGATTCCATCGAATTTGAAATGAGCTAACTCATGTAAACTTGTTACTACTTATGACTTTATCATACTTTAATTCCACAATTGGTCGACTCAAAATCATGACTTGAACTTATAGAATTGGACGGATTTTGGAGTTACCACTCGAGTTTAACAACATTGCTCACAACTACTATTTCTACTGTGGATCATTATACAAATTTATCCAAATTACAGCTGGGAACTTCAATTACTTGTTTTTATCTTTAGAGATGAATAACAAGAGATGCAGATTGATGAGAATTAAAGCAGCAAGTTGTATGAATTTTTTTTTTATCATTTTGCCTTACTTAAAACAAATGTTTTTACATGGAAAATGTACAAGATATATATGTATTTTAAATTCAAAATGAAAATATATTTGCTCTCAAATATCTTAGTTGATTAATTAATTAAATTCATTAGTTTGTTACACTAGTTAGTTAGCTATTTTACACCAATTAATTATTTGTCTAATTGATTAAGTATTTGTAATTCTTAATATAATTAATTATCTCTATTATCAATATCTTTCAAATTACTTTTTTTCTCTTAGCAATGGCTTAAATCAAGAATCTTAATCCCTGCAACACATTATAATAAACAAGCTAGTCAATAGTAAAAACAAAATTGACATTCTTAAGCATCTTACTTAACATGTAAAATTGTATGAAAAATAGAGAAATACAAAAAATAAAAATAACTTCCCTTAAGTTCAAAACATGCATCAACATTGAATTACCTTCATTTTCTTTGCCAACCCTTTTAAGTGATTAAGCTAAAGCAGCCACAGGGCAACTCTCCTTTGGCAAGTTATTGACAATGAATTTGTTCCAAACATATTGACTCTTTACTTGCCAGGTGAGAGGTGCCTTATTGCTTCTTTGCTTATTGATGCACTTTTGAATACTTGTGCCTTGAATTGCCACTGATTTGTGTGACAACAACTTAGCAAACTTTTATAGCAATGAAGATGGAATAAACCAATTAAACAATGGCATATACTTTAGTGTTATGCTATGGATATCCAAAAACAATTGTTTTCCACTTTTGATATATGCTCATGAATTGATGGTTGCTAATAGCCAAGGGTCAAAATTCATAAAGCTTTTAAGATCCATCATCCATACTTACTATTGTAGATTCTTCTATATATGTGTTTTGTTTTTGTTTAAATTAAATTGTAAAGAAACTCGCATATAAATGTGAGATTTTATATTCAAATGTAAGAAATGATATTTAGTTTAACAGACATTTTTCAGTTGAATTATATTTTACGGATAAGATTTTTTTGTTTATTTTTTTTATAATATATAAAGTTGCTATGTGATGTAACCTATATAGCAAGTAGTTTTAATCTCTGTTAAAACAAATCATATTTAATTGTACTTCAATATTAAAATCTTTTGAATTATTTTTTACATGTATGTTTAAAACATTTTAAAAAATTCTTCTATAGAAATTTATAATTTTTTAACTTGAGATTAATTAAATAATAATTTGTTAAATATAAAAAAACTCATTAAAAAAAATTTGAACATAGAAATCAAACTTTGAATTCATTATTTGTAGAGGAACTTTTTCTAATATTGTAAACATATCTACCAAAAAAGCATTTAAAAATATATATTGGTATAACAAATGGAACTTAAATTCGATATGCTTGATAAATTTATAGAGATTAAATATTGTATTATTTTTTATAAAATTAAAATTAAAGGTTGAAATTTTATAGTGGCTAAAAACATATTTAATTGCTTTTCCTTTAATTTGTTTTCTTTTACTATATCCTAGTTATGAATGGTTTGGAATTTTTATTTAGCTATTATACCATCTGTATGAAATTTTGGTTTCTTGAAATTCAAATACAACTGTGAGATCTTGAATTCTAACTTAGTATATATTGTCATTTATTAGTTTAGTTAGTTTAGGGTTTAGGTACCTTTAATATTATATTGTATATTATATTGTGTATAAATATAGAAAAAGTTAGAACAATTTGTTTAAAGATGTGGAAATTCTCAATATATGATGCATGTGAGATTCCTAAGCTATGTTGGGAATACTAAAGGTACCTCTCATAGTTCAATTTAATTGCCATATTTTGCATATAACCTTCAATTTGGTTTTCTGCGACATTTCTCATACAAATTAAATAAAGTAAGAAAAACATATTGACTATACCTTATGACTTTGGATGTGGTCACTCAACAACATCATCGTGTAGTGGAGCATATTGAGATTCTTGTCCCAAAAGCTGAACATGAAAATAAAGAAAGAATCTTTTAAGTTAATAAAAAAAAAGGGGAAGTAGTAACTTTTAAAATTAGCATATCCAAAGCATAAAACCCTCCATTATGATATTGTTTATCATTGACTATTGGGCCTATATAACTTGTTGGGAGTCCCATTCTTTAATTGGCAAACTACAAAATAGGAAACAAGAGTGAGTGGAAGCATGGTAATCTAGTAAGCAAATCAGTCATAGGGCATGTTTTTTTTTGGCATGTGACATTGATAATGTATTTACAAAAATATATATCTTAGTCATTCACTTGTCAAAGGAGAGCTGCCCTACGAATGTTTATCTTAAAAATTTGTCTCATTTTCTTCCACGTGAAAAATAATGGTTAAAAAAGGTAATGTACAATTATAGTTATGTATGAAGTTGTTTTCATTTGAGTTGACCTAACATAACACGCTCAAACTTTTTTTTAATTCAATCGACTAAATATCTATAGTTTTAAAACATTTGTCATTAGGACAATGATAATAGATGTACTTTTTTCTTCTTCTATATCTATTTTAAGAAATCCATTTACTTTGTAAATCTTTATCTTTTAATTACATTTTCAAATTTATAAATCTTGTCTCAAAACTAATTTGGAGTTAAAAATATGTTTGATCAACCCAATTTTTCTTTAACAAAATTTGATGTATTTCGTTAAATACATTAACTTTTATTGATCCAATATTCTCTTATAAATAAAACTAGAAAGAATATTATTTAGTTATAATAGCTCTACAAGAATTTTTAATATATGACATTAGTTCTAAACATATTATAGAGGAGGAAAATTTTAATGAGTTTTGATGGTAGAAAGTGTAGTCCATCAAAACCTCTTAGTTGAATTTCAAGTTTATGTGAATAAGATTGTGTTTTCCAAAATAGAAATCATGTGTTTTGAGTTGAACATGGTGGGTAAGATTTCATCTTACACATATGTGCTTCAAAATATAATTAGTAATGATAATATCACTATTGTTAGTTGAATCTAGATGAGTTAAAAAAAATGTATACTGAATCTTAATTCATCTTGATTCAACTATGATTAGTTGTTTAATCATTAAAATCTAAATTTCACATTTCTCTTCTCCATTATTACCAGTCACACCATTTTTCTTTTAAAATTGTTGTAACTCTTAATTTTTAGACTCTTAGAAAGCCACAGGCACACCTTTTTTTTTCCATTTTGTTAAGTGTGTTTTTTCAACAATTTTGATATTTAATGAAGTTTACTTTGATAGTTACGTATTTTTATCTTTTCTCTTATTTTTTATTTTTTAATGACTGACGAGTTCCTAAAGGGTATGTAATATCTTTTAAATCGGATATTGTTTACACTAATTTAAATATCTAGAAAATATTTTAAATCAGTTATAACCCCTAACTTAAAAATTACTTTTTGAAAATTACAATATTATCATTACAACTGACTTACAATATTATCTTGTAAGCTATTAAAATTGAGATATATTAGTTTAATTTTGAAATAGTGATTTTGTCATTATTGAGGATATTTTAATGTTATTGACAACCTTTTTTTTTAATCAAGTTCTACTAAAATATTACTCCTTATAATATTTGGTCTATCTTGAATTTGTCCTTGTAGTACTAGGTCTTGATTTATTATTGTTTTTAGTTAAAACATGACTTAAAAATTTAGGTGAATTATGTTTTTTTCATCCTAAATTTGACAAAATGTTCGATTTTAGTCTCCATTTCAAAACATGTGTCCTCCATTTTTCGAAACGTTGTTTGATTTTTCTTTTGCAATTCCAAATTTAATTTTGCAATGGAAAAATGAATTGATAAGTTAATTCTACAAACTTAATTTTGCTCTAAATCTACTTTTAATCAATAGTAATATTATAGATACTTAACTGTCCATTTAACATTATAAAAAAATCTTCTTACTCATTTTGCCACTAACTGCACAATAAACTAACCTCAAAATTTACATTATATTATAATAAAATATATATCATTTTTAGTAAATACAAATTTAAAAGTACATTTGATTATATAATCTAACTAAATTTCATTTTATAAAATGACGTTTGTAGAAAAAATACTCAAACATACATTACATTAAAGAAAACTTAATTTTAACTAAAAGTTTGCAAACTGAAATTTACTCAAAAAAATACATTTGCAAACGTTAATTCAAACACATTATAGACTAAACCACACTTGTGTTCAATGTAAAAAAGAAAATGCTAGTTTATTTGAGAAACAAAAATGAAAAAGAATGTAGGTTATGTGATAGATCACTTTAACACCGTCCATCTATAATTTTTTTTAAATTCAAAATTGACTTTTTGACCAATCATTTATAACAAAACAAATATTCATTTTTACATTTATTTAGAGCAATCCTTCTTACCGTTTAACATCACTTAAACCTCCATTTTCTATACAAATAAAGTACAAAATTTTAAAACTCAAATTAACACGGAGAAAACAAAACAATGTCATTTCATGTATGAAGTCATGTGTGACTCATCTATTCACCAACCTAATTATAATGAAAAGTGTGGTTAATCAAACATATTTTGAACTCCAACTTAATTTTGATACGATACTTTATAAGTTAGAAAAAGTAATTGAAAAGATAAAGACTTACAAAGTAAGTGTGATTTTTCGTAAAATAAATACATATCAAACATGAAAAATGATATGCTTGTTATCATTGTACTAATGATAAAATTGTCAAAACTATCATTTATAAATCCATATTTAGTTGTTCAGATTAGAATAAGGGTCTAAGCCACATAATGTTTAGGACGACCTTAATGATAACAATCTTATGGAAAATTACCATAATTGTACATTACCTTCTTTAATTGTTGCTTTACATGTGAATGAAAGTAAGATAAATGTCTAAGCTAAACATTCACATGGTAGCTCTCCTTTGGATATGCTAGGTTTAAAATCTACTACTTCTCTTTTTTCCTTGTGAACAATGGCATATTCCTAAAACGTCCCAGAAATCATACATATTTTAGTAGAAAATTAGGTTTTTAATATAATAAGTTAAGTTGTTTACGTTAATTCGTTTACGTGTCACCAGATTTAACAAATGAAGCAAACGTATGTTTAAATCGATTGTCTGCATAAACGATTTAACGAAATGAGATGGAAATTTTTTTATAAATATATAAAACACATTTAATACAGTTATATTGACAACCGACTTAAGAGAGACGGTAAAAAAAATTAATATATCTCATCTTCTTCTATATATATATAGTCTTCAAATATTTTTTCACTAACTTAAGTTTTTTTTTTAATTTTGTTGTTCCCCTTATGGAACAAGAACTCCAATATCCACTACATGAAGTTGTTGAGTGACCACTTCCAAGTTCATAAGTTTTAAGAATTCTTCTATATTTATGTACAATATATGATGAAAGAAGTTGAACATAATAAATTATATATATTATAATGTCATGATTTAGAAAGTACAGGAGACACAAGGAATCAAAATTTTATACAAATCGTGTGATTGGAAAGTTCTAATACTTGAAATACACTAAACTATGTTTTCTTCTCTTTTGTGTGTTATTGTTTGAAATTAGTAGAATTATAAAAATTGCAAAACTGAAGTCAAATTTCTTCTTCACAGTTTGATTCATTCAGATTGCAAAGAATGAAGTCATTCTTGTAAAATCATACATGGATGATATTTGGATAAAAATTGCTTGGAAAGCAAGCATTGTTGCTAAAGGAAACAAAATGTAGGCCACATCAACTTTACCACTGAATCTTGTGATGTGTTATACTAATGAAATATGTTTAAAAGATATTATAGAGATATTTATTTTTATAAAAATATTTATTTTTATAATTTTTCATGTCAACACCATTATATACATGTCAGTATTGTAATCGTAATGGTCATATGTCATATTTTTTTTAAATTATTAAAAAAAATCTTTATACAAATCATTTATAACATAAAAATTAATGCAACAAATATATATGATGTCACTTTAAATGATTAAATTGAAAAAATTATATTTAAAGAACCTAAAAGATATGAAATATTTTTACAAAGCTACTTTGGATATATGATAAAAAAAAATAACATGATTTTTTCTTTTTCCACTTCTTTAAATTAAAATATAGAAGAATCTAAAATGGTATGATGGACCAACTTTTTTTTATCTCTGACCTTTTATCGTTAGGAATCAGCAAATGTCAGCTAAAAAAAAACTATTTTTGGATATCCATAGCATATCATTAAAGTATATGCCAATTTTTTAATGGTTTATTCCATCTTTTTTGCTATAAAAGTTTGCTAATTAGTTGTCACACAAATAAGTGGCAATTCAAGGAACACGCATTTGTTTTAAGGTGAAAACTTCATCAATAAGCAAAAAAGCCATACTATAAGTAAAAAAGTAAGTAATTTTTGAGGTAATTATTTAGGTAAATGTAATTAGTATACTAGTGTAAGGATATGCATGTATCATGCACAAGATAATGTTTTATTTATTTATAAATTTGATTAAATATTTATGTGTCTAACTAAACCTAAATGATTGTTATCTTATTTATTTATTTATGCCATTTAAATTATTGTTAGCACTTAGTGTATTCAAGTTTATTATTAAGCTCTTTAAAATAAACTTAAAAATAATAATTCGATTATTTAGTTACTAACAAATTAAAATAACTTGGATTAGCTAAAAAAATATTTTTTTTTAGTGGTTTAGCACCCTACACCTTTTATTTGGCCTAAAAATGAATTGTTTTTCTAGAAAGTTATTAAAATGAGTGTATTTTGCCAAATTAAAAATATTTTAAAAAAATACATCAATTTTAACTTGTAACATTGTATTGTTAAAATAAAATAAAATTAAGATATGCCGAAGATTGTAATATTAAAAAAAAAGTAAATGAAGAAAATTCTGAAATGAATAGGAATATGATTTAATTTTTGTTGCAATTACAAATTCTTATTATATATTGTGGTTGTTTCTTGTTACGGTGGCCGTTGTAAATGCTTCTCGCAATATAGGAAAGTTTGAATCATGGAAAAAAAAACTCATTGATTGAATATTCAAGAACATGAATTTCATCTTCTTAATCTTCTTCATTATGTCTCTTGTGGAAGGATGAAATGAATTTAAAGTTCTATAACCTAAAACTTGTAATACGTTGTTAGAAAAAACAAGATCATATAAATTAAAATTAATTTTATAAAAAAAATAAACATGAGAGCTTGACGGATAATAAAATTCATAAAATTTTATATTGAATAAAAGAAAGATAGTAAAAAAACAAAAATTAAGCATAACTTTGTATATAGAGCTAAGAAGAATATTAACTAATTAATTAAAAACCGAAATAACTAACTAAAATTTTAACCAACTTTGTAATTACAATAAAAAAAATTGTTTTAAATACATTTTTAAAACGTCAAACAACAACATTGTTAAACCTTTTAAGATTTTGTTTTTAATCCTCGATAAAAAAACTGACATTTTTAACTCCGTTGAAATTTTTTTTATTCCATTGAAATTTTTTTCTATTCTTATTCTAAACTTAAAACATCTCAAATATTTAAATAAATTTTTGTTTGAATGTTTAAATTATTATATGGATCTCTTCTAAAAAGCTTATAATTTTTTTAATAAAATTTTAATATAATATGAATTTTTATAAAGAGATCCTTGTAATGTTCAAAGTATGACTTTAAAATATCATTACAAAATTCAAAATATAAACTTGACTTAAAAATAGAGGCAATGAAAATGAAAAAATTGTGGAAAAAATTAAGAATTTTTTTTATAAAAAAAAACTAAAATCTTAAAGTTTTAAAAAAATTAAAAAATTATTTAATGAAAAAATATAAAGAAATTACTTAAGTTTACCCGTGTATATCAAACTCAAAAACACTTATATTAGTTTTATCGTGTCTCTTTCTCATATTCCTTTTATCACTAACATTTCAACACACATTTAGATACATATCCAAAACACATCAATCACATTTAGGTACATGTTTTTGGTCAACGTCGAACTAATCACTTAAAAGATTTAGATTTCACATATCAACCAAAAACCTTAAAACATTAGGACTATGGGTCATTCTTCTTATATATCTAATGCAGCCTCCATTTCTAGTCAATGTGAAATTAATAACTCATAATTGAATATTCAATAGTTATTGCAAATCACTTACCAACCAAATAATTGTGGACATAAGCATCAATAAAAGCATTAATATATGTGGTGTAAATAGATACACGTCCGTAGTAATATTTGATATTTTAATTTTTTTGATGATTGTGAAAATAATTTTTTATTGGTTTACGCAATGGTGTTTAAGAACGAATATTTGCACCAATTTCAAATGTCGAAATTATGTAAACAATGTCTTCCTGAAGTTGTTCTTTACTTTTTTATTCTATTGAAATTTTTGTTTTTATATTTGGTAATTGCTTTTAACTAACCTATTTCAAACTTTTGGATAAAATTTTGTAGGAGTTTTTAAAATATTATAAGAAATTCTCACACAAAATTTTAAATTTTTTAATAAAATATTAATTAAATATAAAATTGTAAGTGTCAAAAATTTAAAAATTCATATTTAATTCAATTTTTGTTAAAACTAATTAATTTTTATAATTTTAAAAACACGATTTTAAAAATTATTCAAAAATACAAACGATACACTTGATTTAACTTAAAAGCATAGACAACGAAAACAAATAAGTTTTAGGTACAAAAAAGTGAATTTTTTTTATAAATGCTAAAATTGAAATCTTATCATTTTATAAGAATTAAAAATAAATGATTTAACAAAAAAAATATAAAAAATTACTTAATTTTTTCGTGTGAATCGAACTCAACAATAATTTATTGGAGAATTAATAGATATACCCAAAATCATGAATACAACTATTTAACATATTGTAAATTTAATTCAAACAATAAATGTATGCATGTCTTGATTTTGTAGTGAACCATTACCATGGTGTTGTTGTGTTTGGTTTGGTAGAACCAATGTGAAAGTATTATGCCCTCTGATTGATGAATGTGTACATGTATGTTTGATTTAATATAACCTATTATAAGTCATAATTTATATTCAATAGATGACGGTAAGAACTTCTTAAAAAGCTAATTAGAAAAGTTAATTAAAAGAGTGGTTCAACCCATCACTAGTCATTTATATAATAAAGTCTTAAAATAAAATGATAATCATTTAGTTTATATTCAATTATTTTTCTTTTCCTTTTAATAAATTTTTAACTTAAAAAATATTTTATTATTAATTAGAATTTAATAATTGATAATAATAATAATACCAATTTATATTTTAATTATTGATTAAAGTTTATCTATAAACTAACACTAAACTCATTTATTTTAATTTTACACTATTTCTTTCTCATATTCCCTTCACCAGCAACACTTACATCACATCAATCACAATTGTAATACGAGTGAAACATGATATTAAAATGTAAAAAAAAAAAGTTAGGTTTAGAACATATTGTTATTGCAAGTCACTTATCAACCGAATAATTAGTCATAAGCATCAATAAACACATTAGTATGTTGTGTAAATGTGTAAATACACATTGATAGGAAATAAAACAGTTTTATATATTTTCACTTTTGTGCTGATTGTAAAAGTGATTTTTATTGGTTACACTTAATGGTGTTTAAAAAATATTTGAGCAATATAAAAAATATAAATTATGTAGACAAAGTCTTCTTGAAGTTGTTAATTTAAACTTGTAGATCAATATCTTGCTTATGGTGGCAGCGGCATTATAAAATCAATAAAAAAATTATTTTAAATAAATTTTTAAATGTCAAATTAATAGCAACATTATTATACCTTTCAAGATTTTGTTTTTAACATCTATCAAAAATTTCTTTGTTTTTTACTCGTTGAAATTTTTGTTTTCATTTTTTGACCTTGTTTTTTTACTTACTCTCATCTTAAACTTTGGATAAATTTGTGTACGTATTTTTAAAATATTATTATAAGAACATCTCTTACAAAAAAATTTAAAGTGTTTTTTTAACAAAATGTTAATTACATATAATTTTTAAAGCAATTTAAAAATTTATATTTAATTTATTTTGTTTTAAAAATTATAATTTTTTTAATATTTTAAACATGTTTTAAAAAAATATCAATGATTTGATGTAGAAGGAGGGACAATGAAAACATAAATAAAAAAATTTTAAAAAATAAAAATGTATGAAAAAATAAGAAATTTTTTATTAAAACTAAAAACAAAACCTTAAAATTTTACATAAATTAAAAACTTATTTAACTAAAAAATTATAAAGAAATTACTTAAATTTACCTGTGCGAATTCAACTTACAACACTTATGTTAGTTTTACACTATCAATTTCTCATATTCCCTTCATCACATCAATCATAATTGTAATATTAGTGAAACATCTTATAAAAATTTACATACAAAAATACGTTTAAAACATATTGTTATTGCAAGTCAATTAACAACTAAATAATTGTGGTCATAAGCATCAATAAAAACATTAGTTTGTTGCGTAAATAAATACACATTGGTAGAAAATAAATCAGTTTTAGATATTTTCACTTTTGTGTTGATTGTGAGAGTGGTTATGTACACAATGTCTTCTCCTTAAACTTTTAGATCAATGTCTTGCTTATGGTGACATCAATAGTGTCTGGCAGGATTAAAAACAATAAAAATAAAATAAAATTGTTTTAAATAAATTTTAAAACGTGAAATAACATCATTGTTCTCCCGTTTTAGTGTTTGTTGGTAGAACATGTTCAATTTAATTACAATTGTATCATATAATACAATTGATGTGTGTCACTACCCACACGAGTGTTTTTTGGTTTTTCTTTTATTGAATGGCTAATATATATATATATATATATATATATATATATATATATATAATTCAAAAGAATACAAGAAGTATAAGGAGTACCTAAATCAAATATATATTTTTTAATAACTCTAAATCAAATGGACTATCATCATCACAGCTCAAAAGAGACATGCCTTATCACTGATTTTCTTACTAGAATACATTCAATAGTCCCTCTCATTCATGTAACTTAATGTGTAGTTTTCCAAGTAGTGAATGACACTCCAACAAGTTACAAGTTATATAGGTTCAACAACACTTGGGGATAACAATAGCATCTGATGGAGAGTTTTATGCTTTGGATATGCTAGTTTTAATATCTACTACTTCCCATTTTTACTTTTGAATAATGGCATATGCTTCAAGGTCCTTGATATCATATAAAGTCTTCAAATATTTTTTCATTGCCATAAGATTTTTTTTTTCATGCTCAACTTTTGGAACAAGAATCCTATATGCTCCACTACATGAAGTTGTAGAATGATTATTTCTAAAGTATTAAAGTTAGTTACACACCACTTTTTCAAGGTCGGACCAACACATGACCTAAAGTAAATTTTAATATAAGATTTAAAGTGAATTTTTTAAATTTTAACATGATATCAATAAATTAATACAATTAATCTCATATAATATTTATTTTTCAATTGATTTAATATTATTAAGAAAATATTAAATTTAGAAAGAAAAAAAATTATGTCTTTTAACTTTAAAAATATTAAAATTTGAGGCTTTTTATTTAGTAAATTTTTTTTTGTGGCCTTTTAATGAAGTAAAAATTTATTCTTCATAGAGACATAAAATAGTTGCTTGAATGGCTTTACCCTCGGGGTGATGCTGCACTACTTGTCATTCTCTTGCTTTTCTCACTTTACTCATTTGGTATACACTATTATATTATTTTCATATTTGAAATAAAAAATTACTTGCCAGGCTTTTTCTATATTTTATTCACAATGTAATATGAAAGAAGTTGAAATTAATAAGCTTTTTAATTCTAGCGATCATAATTTTAAATTACAGTTCGCAACTACAATTACATTACAGTCATAATATTAAAGATTTTAAAATTTACGCAACGGCATTACATCTACGATTTAGAACATATCAATTGTATTTACCCAAATTTTTTCATAATATATAAGTTTACAACATAATCACAAGTGCAACTACAATCACAACTGCTTTTTTTGTAACCGAATGTTGTTTTTTATTTTAAAAATTTCTCATTATAATGAAAATTAGAATGTTGAAAAATAAATAAAAAATAAAATATTGCATTCAATTAAATTAGTTTTTAATAAAATTTGTTTTTGATGCATCTCAACTTAACTACAATTCAAAAACTTTGTAGTCAAATATATAATATTGGACAAATAATTAATTAAGACTTTTAAATACCTAAAACTATATTTAAAGTATATGTAAATCATTTCTAGTTTAATTTTGTCTTGTAAATAATTTGTTAATAGATTATTATAAGACTTTATGATAATTTCTTTTAGCTTTTAAACCAAGAGTATGAAGCTGAAGTACAGGCCTTCATAGTTCTCATAAGAAATGACATCTTGAAAACATGGTAAAAGAGTTGTTACGCTTTAATGTGTGTTAATTGGTTGTTCTACCACATCGAAAATGGATTTTAAATTAATTAATATTTTAAAATTGTTTTTAGCTAAAGGTAGGTTGAATTAATCAATTTCGAAAGTGTGGCTATAGCACGTTTTCAAAGTACTTTTTAAGTTGATTATTAAGTAAAACCAATACAAAGAGTACTCATTTTGAATCAATTGACGTTAAAAAACCAGCATAAAATGTATGTTTCAACACATTTTAAATTTTTTTTAGTAACATTATATTTAAAAATATGATTTGTATACAAGAAATAGAAAATTCAATGTATATACAATTAGATCTAATTATAGATCTGTACGTTAATATACAAAACAAATATAACTTAATTTGCTTAATTATCGTTGTTCCATTGTTATTTTATGATTAAGAAAAACAATTTACAAATAATAAATTTCAACACTAAATTAAGTCGTAGACTATATCATTGTTCTCTTTAACAAATTGCGCGATATTGCAGTTAAAAATAATATTGATCTTTTATTGCAATGTAGAAAATTGTTCTAGAAGTACCCCTTCAATATGACTATTACTGCCACTCAGAAGTATGGTACTAAAGTCACTCTAAATCGGATGAGAAGATTTATCGATTAGGGATAGAGAGAAATGATAGAGAGGTGACTTAGAAATGTGTCGACTAGAGAAGAGAAAAAACTCAAAAACGAATCTAGTTTTTGTGTGAGAATCGACTCGCAAGCGGCTTTGACCAGGAAAAAGTGCAGTCAAAACAAAACTACAAAATCATTGGAAATGGAGGGTACACACAATAACTGACGTGAGTGGAGGACGCACACAATAAAAATGTGTTAAATGTTGAAAACGCAAAGAAGACAATATAAAGTTATTTTTTCTAGTTACTAAAAAAATACACTACAAAACTGCAGCCCAAGCTTAGACCCAACTCAGTCGAGCTAAGCTAGTCAAAAAAACGGTGCGCACACGTTTGATGTTCGACTTTGGTATGTTCTCTATTGTTCACCAAATTGGACTTCCTTGGAGCATACCCAAATGTATTACCTCCACCTTATAAACACTAACATAGATGTAATCTCTTATATGTGGAACTTCCGTAAATTTTTCAATTCACACATTATTAGCTCTTAAGTGTCAAAACTTGGGGCTAAAGTTCCAACAATTCTCCAATTGAATTTAAAAAAGTATTTCTGAAATAGCGTCAAACATTATTATAAGATTGTGCATAAATAAAGGTGAATTCTGACTTGAACCAACTAGTTTCTTCACTAGTGGTTGCTAGTGTTATCATTTTAGACTTCATAGTGGACTGGGCCAATATAGTTTATTTCATCAATTTCCAAGATACAATACGTCCACCTATGCTAAATATATAGCCATTGATTGCTTTGGAATCATCTGATAAGGTGTTCTAACCAACATCATTGTATTTTTCAAGGACAGAGGGAAATCTCTAATAATATAATCCAAGATCCATGGTTCTTTTAAGGTATCTCACAACTGTCAATAACATTTAAATGCTCTATAATAGGTCTATTGGTAAACCTGCACAAAAGTCACACGAAGTATGAAATGTTGGGTCTTGTACAATCATTGGGCTACCTAAGGCTGCCAATGTTGCTCGGACATTCAATTTGTCTAACACATTCACCAATGTTCTTAAAGAGTTTGGCACTTGGATTATAAGGTGTGCATGTAGGTTTACAATCAAATTAATTGTATTTCTTTAAAAAAATTCATATCAAAGTTATTACAAATCAAATATTTTACAATATCAACAAAATTAATGTGTTGAACAAAAATGCAAGCGATTTTGACCAGGAAAATGGTATAGTCAAAACATAACTCTAGTTACTAAAAAATAATACACCATATAGCGCAAGTCCAATTCAATTGGCTAGACAGAGTGCACACATGAGGTGGTTGTTTTGAGTGTGTTATTTTCTATTCACAAAATTAGGTGTGATTAATATTTTTTTTTCTTCTAAATTAATTCTTTGTTTGGTTGTGCAAAGAGTTTAAATTCATTAAAAGCATAAAACACAAAAATATTGAATGATTGGAAGAATAATATTGAGTTTGATCATACAACAATTTATAGTCTCAAATGTCATATAAGTCCACCAATTAATTGCAATATGATCGCTAATAACTAATTATTAAATACATGTAAAGAGTGATCAGTCTTAACACGTAATTAGAGTAATAAGAGAATTTAATTAAATAATAAAAAATAATTAAAATAAAACTATAATAGATAACTAAGACATACAAGACCGATCATGAGCAGCGGCTCCCAACCCAATTTCACATGATCCCAAATTTTTTAGGGTCTCAATTTTTATCTACAGTATCCAAATTTTTTTATATAAAAAAGTGTAAAAAATATAACTTTTTTTGAGTAGTTAGAAAATTAATATTAACTTGAAGTTGTATTGAGATATTATTTATAATTTAAATAAAATAATTTCAACTTTTAAATTTTTATGTTTGTTTATATTAGAAGTCCAACATTTAAAATTTGAACGGAGAACTCTAAAATATTTGTGATGGTTACGAAAACATAATAAAAAATATCTCAAGTATAAAATCCACTAAATATCTTATAAAAGAGTTTAGTTATTCATTATCATAAAAAAAAAAATCAAACACATGAATAATAATGTTCATCAAATTAAAAAAAAAAAAAAAAATTCATAAAGAGAATTAAATTTATACTCTGGTACTTGGGACACTTTACTCTAACTTCAATAATTTTCAAAATCTCAAAATTCTTATTTTTGTTTTTGTGTCTTCAGAGTGGCAGCCTTTTCAATGACCAGTTCTCTTTCTATACATTGTTACAACAAACCCTCTATATAATTTTTTTTCAAATCTTTACTGCTATTCCTTGTTCCTCATATTGTTAAGCATGATCTTTTGTAACAAACACAAATATTTATTCTTTTTTTATTGGTCAATCTTATCTCTTTTCTATTTCAAATCTACTATATCTTTGTCTCATATATATATTATACAATAAGTTTAATATAGTATATTATATTTACACATGTATACTACATATATTATTAATTGCATTCTTTACATCTTTCCTTGCATAATAAAAAAAATTATATACAATTGTTCTAAAATAAATAATAATAATCCCTAAAAACACACTAAATTAGAGTTTATCACCTATACCAAACCATTTTTGGATTCTAGTGTGTCATCATGGGTGCTTGAGTGTTCTCTCTAAATTTAATCTTTATAATATTTGGTCTATGCTGAATTTGTCCTTGAAGTATTAGTAACTTTTTATATACTAAAAATGTTCGTATATGTAGTGTTTTAGCCTTATATATTAACCAATCAACCTTATTGACCAATCAACTTAAGCACATTTATGCAAGACCAAATCATGCATGTGTTCAACTTAATACACATGGCATCACTTGTAGAAAACACCCTCATAATTACTTAGACTTGAAATCAAACTTCATCTCCTCCATCTCACTATCCCTAAATTTTCTCTCACTTTTGTACCCCAGTTCAAAACACAAATGCTATGTAAAGATAATTCGATTGATGAACTAAAAAATGTTAGAAGAGTTTTATACAAGAGGTTCTGAGTTTGATCTCGAAAACTAACTTAATTAATTTAATTAATTATTAATATTTTCTATCAAAATATAAAAGACAATACTACATAATCCGATTCGACTTTTTAAACATTGAAAAAAAATAGAATCATTTTCCAGTCATAAACACTCAACAAAATTGTCCTCGTCTATATATCCGTAGAACTAAGTCATTGGTGAAAAATCCATGCATAGCTATTGTAACTTAATAATACTTTAGTATTTACTAGCCAAATTATAATGAAATGTAGGATTTATCAAATATATTTTTATCTTCAAATATGCTTTGAGATGAGATGTTATAAGTTGAAAAAATATAAATGAAAAGTTAGAGACTTACAAGTAAATTTGTTTATCCCTAAAATAGAGATAAAACACGAAAAAAGACATGTATGTCATTATTGCACTAATGACGAATATAATGACGTGTTTTAAAACTATGAATGATAAATCAATATTTAGAATAAGGGTTTGAGTCGTGCTATGTTAAGCCGGCTCTAACAAAAACAATATCATGATAAATGGTCACAATGGTAAATTACCTTCTTTAACATATGTATTGCATATGGAGGAAAGCAAAACAAATGTTTAAGCTAAACACTCACAGGGCAGCTCTCCTTTGGCAAATCAATAGCTAGGATATATATTTTTTATACCTCTAACTTCTAAATCAAATACATTATCACGATCATCACCTGCCAAAAGAGACATGCCCTATGACTGATTTGCTTACTAAAATACGACACTCAAGGCTAAATATTGTGCAACACTCAAGTTTCTCTTACTCTTGTTTCCTAATGTGTATAATTTGTTAAGTAGTGATTGACACTCTCAACAAGTTATATATAGCACAACACTCAAGGCTAAAAATGGCATTTACTAGAGAGTTTTATGCTTGGGATATGCTTTAAGGTCCAAGAATTCAAATACGATCTTCAAAATAAATTTAATTAAATTTAGATTTATTTTGTTGCTGTTTAGCTTTTGAAACAAGAATCCCAATATGCTCCACTACATGACGTTGAAACAAGAATCCCAATAGCTTTTGAAACAAGAATCCATGCATAACTTTTGAAACAAGAGTGACCACATCTAAGGTCATAAGGTCAGTACTCAACACTACTTAGCATGTCATTTACTCTCTTGCTTTTCTCACTATACTTAGCATTTGGTATAAATTATTATATACTAAAATAATATTCTGATCAGACAAAAAAATTACTTGTTCTATTGTGTTTGTACCTTTCAAAAATTGATTTACGGGTTGACCTTTACTATTTTCAATAAAAAAAATATTTTATAATAATAAAAAAGTAAGAGTAAATATCATATTTTATTAAAGTTATTAAAAATAGCGAGGTTCATGCAACCCCTAAATATAAAATTTTGCATTTTATATTATATTTAATTTATGCACAAAAACAGTATTATGAATAGTTTTTTTATTAAAGTTATTAAAAATAGCGAGGTTCATGCAACCCCTAAATATAAAATTTTGCATTTTATATTATATTTAATTTATGCACAAAAACAGTATTATGAATAGTTTTTGTATTGTCAATCAATTACAATAATTAAATTATTAAATATGTGAATTTTATTATAATTATTTTTAAAATCATATATATATATATAGTTGATTGTGATGCATCGACAGAGTAAAATTTCAAACTCACGGCGAGTTAAACTCTTTTATATGATCTGACACTTTTCTTTCAAGCCAAATAATTTGAAATTAAATTGAACTGTTCTATGTTGGTAGAGCCACTAACTTACCAAACATCACAAGAAACTAACATAATATGAAGAAATAACTAATCAAGTAATATAAAATCCTTCTTTGATGAGTATTTCTATATTTTAAACTAAGTTGGTTAGACTCTTTCTAATAAATGTCCGGATTCAGACAGTAAAGGAGATACAGAGAATCAAAATTTTATACAAAAGGCATAATAGAAAAATAAAAACTTCAAAACATTCATAATTAGGATATATTAAAAGAAAACAAATTAAAGCAAAAAAATAATTCAAAGATATAGAATATTTATAACCTTATGCAGAGAGGACTACACCACAAAGCAACTTTATATGATAAAAAAAAAAAAATTGATTTTGTTCACAACTACTTTTTTCCACATCTTTAAAGTATACAAGAATCTACAATAGGAATTATAGCAATTCATGAGCATATATCAAAAGTTATGAGCCAATGGAAAACAACTATTTTTGGATATCCATAGCATAACACTAAAGTATATGCTAATGTTTCATTTGGTTTATTCCATCTTCTTTGCTATAAAAGTATGCTAAATTGTTGCTACAAATCAGTGGCAATTCAAGTAACATGCATTGATACAAGTTGAAAAGATCATTAATAAGCAGAGAAGCAATAGGGCGCCTCTCACCTGGCAAGTAAACAGTCGATCAGTATATTGGAACGAACTCGATCTCAAAACTTGCCAAAGGAGAGTTGCCCTGTAGTTGCTTTAGCTTAATCTCATAATAAGGTTGCAAGGAAAACTAAGGTAATTCAAGGTCAAAGGATGCATCTTTTTTAGTTTAAAGGAAGTAATTTTTTATTACGTATTTATTTTTTCATACAAATTTAGAGTTTTATGATAATGTGTTGCAGGTACATTTGTATTTTGGATTTTCAATATAAATCTTGTACTTTTACATATGTTTTTGCTAAAAAAATTGTTATAACTTATAAGTAAGGAAAAATGATAATTTCTGTAAGTTTTTTAAATGCATCATACTCTGTTTTCCTAACTAGCAGCTTTGATTCTCATCATCACAGCACTGTCTAGCTTTTCAATTGAGGGTGAAATCAATTCTCTATGCCACATGCATGTCTCATTTGCAATGGTCTCTTTAACCCTTCATTTTGTTTATTTATTTTCTAAAAATATGTTTATTTTATCTTTAATGAGATAAGTGAAATATTGTTATGGAGAAAATATAAAATATTTATTATAAAATATTGTTATGCAGAAAATATAAAATATTAGATAATAAATATGCAAGAAATATAGATATTTTTATTATTTTTGGAAATATGATAAATTCTTTATTTTACAAAGTTCCTTACATTTTTATTAACTAGTAAAATTAACATAAAATTTAGAAAATGACATTTTTACTAACGAGTAAAATTACATAAAATTTAGAAAATGAAAATAAAAAATATTTCTACAAAAAGTAAAAGGATTCTTAAGTTTTTCAATTGTACTATTTCAATCCTCTAAGTTCAAAAGAGCAATTTTAACTCCTTACATTTGTTATTTTCCAATTTTGTAGTTTCTTAATCAAATATTAATCAAAATTAAGCGACGTGAGAAATTAAATACACTTATTTGTTTTCTATTGGCAAGCGTGGCAATTTAAAAATTTGTATAAAAAAATAATGAATAGAAAAAAAAAATAAGTGTATTTAATTTATTGGTGATGATGAGTTTGAAAGATGTAATTATATTTTTCTCAAATAAATATTAATCCAAACTATTCGTACTACATAATAAAACGTCTTGTGTTTTTTGTTTACGATTTTGTTCTATCTATTCTTTTAAAATTATATTGTTGTTATATATAACACAATTGAGCTTTAAAGTTTATTTTTTAAATCAAGATAGAGTTTTTCATTGTATATGTAAGAAAACATTGGTAAGTCCTTGATGTGGAGTTGTTTGAGTCAATTCAATCAAGAGGTTGTAGTTTAAGGCTATATTTAAATTGATGGAATGAAATGGAATTAATTGAAATAAGATGGAATAATATAATATTCTATTGTTTGGATATTTTAAAAAATGATGAAATAGAATGGAACATGATGTCATTCATTCCATCTATTTCTCTATTGGATTTCAATTTTCTTCCCCTTTGATTTGGGAGGTATGATATGAAATAGCTTCTAACTTATTTAATATGTTTCATAGTAATAAATACTCATTTTGAATCTATTGATGTTAAAAACCAACATAAAATGTATGTTTTAACATATTAAATTCATTTTAGATATATCAAATTTAAAAAACATTATTATTTTTTTTTAAATAGTTTTTATATAAAAGACATACAGATTCATACTTGAGGTGATTGTTTAGCATTAAGAATTTATACTTTTAACCACAAGGTACCTTTAAATTTAAAAAGTAAAAATAAAAGTCATGCAGGTTCAATATATATATATATAAACACAAACACATCTAATTATAGATCTGCAAGTTTTAATATCTATATAAATAATAGATATAACTTCATTAAGTATAGTCCCAATTATACACTATAATACATGGTTAATTACATACACATTAATTACATTAGACATTATATATATGCACACATGTATATAAAAAATAAAAAATAAATAAAAAAGGCAAAATTCGTACAAATTTTGGTTTATACATATAAAATAAAGGTATAATTGATCATGCGGTCTTTTAACTTAAATTTAAGTAATA
Organism: Cicer judaicum; assembly: GCA_037974835.1. Taxonomy (NCBI): domain Eukaryota; kingdom Viridiplantae; phylum Streptophyta; class Magnoliopsida; order Fabales; family Fabaceae; genus Cicer; species Cicer judaicum. Next base: position 2,152,901 of record JBBPBS010000749.1, read on the forward strand.
TTTTAGTTAATTATATATATTTTTTTTATTTAGTCTTTTATTTAATTTTAAGTAACAATTTAATTCTTGATATCTTAAAATGTCAACAATGTTATCCTTTATTTTAAAAGATTTAGGAAATCCACCCAAATCTTCAAACAAAACCTATAAAATTCAATACCAATTTCAAGAAAATTCATATATTCATCAAATGTGTACCTCAAATATTCAAATAAACTCATATTTTCATCTCCAACAACAACAAATTCATCAAATAAATAATAAAAATATGAATTTATTTGAATATTTTAGTTACGAATTTGATTAAATTTAGGCTTAATTGCAGTTTTGATCCCTCTATTTTAGCTGAATCGCAAAAGTAGTTCCTTCATTTTGTTTATCCCTGATTTTAGTCCCCAATCAAAATTTTAGTCCAAAACTTGATGAACTTTAATTTTTTTAAAGTCGTACTACATCTTTTATGATCATAGATTTCAGGTACAATAGTTGCAAATGAGATCTTGATGCATGGTGTGACTTAAATAAATGCAAAAAAAAAATGAAACTTCATCAAGTTTTGGATTAAAATTATGTTTGAGGGACCAAAACTGGGGAGAAATAAAATGGGGGGACTACTTTCACGATTCAGTTAAAATAGGAGGACCAAAACTGCAATTAAGCCTTAAATTTACATTATATTGAAGATGATAAGGCAACAAAGACAAAAGTGAAAGCTCGTGAAGGCTTGCTATGAATATTAATTAATTATGAATAGAAGTTCAAAGTCATAGCAAGACGATCTCTTCCTTTTCATTTGTCTTGATCAAGCTGGACTCAGCTAAATTCCCGGCATCGGATCCTCCACCACAATCTCCTCCAGCTCAACGGGTGCCACAGCTCCAACTGCTGGTGCATTCCACCATTCTAAGAGGAAGTAATATTGCCCAACACAGCAATGCAGCAACTACCACTATGAAGATGAAAATAAAGAGACAAATAAGCCCCACCTGAGATTCGAGACCGTCAGGATTCTTGATGTCCATGGTTGGAACTATTGCCATGGGTGGTTCCCATATCATAGGAGATTCTGCGGACATTCTGATTTTGGAATGAGAAAAACAAATGGGCAGAGTAAGGAGGATTATATGCAATTACAAAACACACAATTGTGTAGTTGATGTTTCACTATTTTCTACTCTATTGCAAAAACAATAAAATGTATTTGGTCTATTTTATACTCCACTCATAATTTAGCTACATAAATCCTCCACTAATCACTGCCTCATACTCATCAATTTCTTCTCTTCTTTTCCCTTCCTTTCCTTTTTATGTGCAAACAAGGTTTTATTCTTTTTCCCAACTCCCTTAACCATTTCTTTCTTTTAGTTGTGTTTCACTCTCTCACACATCATAATTCTACAAATGTAATGTGTTGTTAATAATAACAAAATGTTGGTGTTTCACTATTTTCTAACAAAAACAATAAATGTAGTGAAGTCAAACTCTACTCTACTCTATGAATAAGTGACTAATTAGAACTTAAATTTTTAAAGCCATACTACATCTTTTATGATCATAGATTTCATGTACAATTGTTGCAAATGAGATCTTGAGGCATGATGTGACTTAAATAAATGCAAACAAAAAAAATGAAACTTCATCAAATTTTAGACTAAAATTATGATTGAGGGACCAAAATTGAGGAAAAATAAAATGGGGGAACTACTTTCACGATTCAGTTAAAATAGGAGGACCAAAACTGCAATTAAACCTTAAATTTACATTATATTGAAAATGATAATTAATTTTATGGGTTTTGTTAAAAAAAATTTATGAAATTTTTGAATTTTTGTAAAAATATGATAAAATTGTTGACAAATTTTAATACATACAGAATTAAACTATTACATAAAATTAAATAAAAAACGCATGAGCAATTATGGCTAAAACAAAATAGCAGGGATATATAATACGAAAGTTATTTCGTGCGAATCACACGAATAGTAACTAAAACATGTTTTTCTGACGAACTCACTATTTATCGATTTCTTCAACCTAATACACATGGCATCAACTGTAGAAAACACACTCCAAATCACATATATGTAAAATCGTTGTAGAACTATTGTAAACTTAATTATACTTTTGTATTGTCTAGTCTAATTGTAATCAAAAGTAGGGTTGATAAAATATATTTTTAGCTCTAAATACACTTTGAGAAGAGACAATATAAGTTAAAAAAAAATTTAATTGAAAAGTGAGAGAATTAAACATAATGACGAATGCTTTAAAATCATCACTAGTAAATAATATTTTTGAATAAGGGTTTGAAACCGTGCTATATTAAGTTATTCTTAATGAAACAATCTCATGATAAATAGCCACAATTGTAAATTACCTTCTTTAACATAAGTATTGCGCTCATATAGAAGAAAACAAAACTAACGTTTAAGCTAAACACTCATAGGACAGCTCGCCTTTGGCAAGTCAATAACTAAGATAGATATTCTCATAGTTCTAAATAAAATGCATTATCACCATCTCTTGCCAAAAGCAACATGCCCTATAATTGATTTGCTTACTAAAATACAATACTCCTCCTTACTCTTCTTCTCTAATATGTCTAGTTTGTTAAGTAGAGACCGACACTCTCAACAAGTTATATATATAGCACAACACTAAAGACTAAAAATGGCATCTATTGAAGAGTTTTATGCGTTGAATATGCTTTAAGGTCCAGGAACTCATATATGATCTTCAAAATAATTTCATTAAATTTATATCTTTTTGTTGTTGTTTGTCTTTAGGAACAATAATCCCAATATGCTCCACTACATGATGTTGTTGAATGACCACATCCAAGGTCATAATGTCACTCAACACCAATGCAAGTCACTAATTTCTTTATTTTCTTACTATACTAAGCATTTGGTATAATTTATTATATACCAACATAACATTTTGATTAGAAAAAAAAAATTTACTTTCTCTATTGTGTCTAATATGCGACTCTTAAAAATTAATTCAATGTGGACTCTTATTAAAATGGAAAATATAAATAATATTTTATTAAAATATACTAAACATAGCGAAATTCATCTTTGAACTAATATCATATAAGACGGCTCTTAGTTTATAGTATAATGAACATAAAGTTTGGCATTTTACATCGGATTTAATTCATGCACCCAAAAAATGTAAGCAGATTTACATTATTAATCAATGAAAACAGTTAAATAATTAGATATTTTACTATTACGTTCCCTATTAATAAAATTTAAACTCTTTTATATCATGTGACACTTTTCTTTAAACCAAATAGTTACAAATTAGATTCAACTATTCTAAGAAGTGAGAACTACTAACTCACTAAACATCACAAGAAACTAACATAATTCAAATGAAGAAATAACCAATCGAGGACTATAAATCCTTCTTTGATAAATATGATAATAACTTATAAAGAAGGAAAAATGATAATTTCTGTAAGCTTTTTAAAATGTATCAAACTCTTTTTCCTAACAAATTATTTTTTATTCTCATTATCAAAGCACTTCCTGAATCAAAGTTTAAGCATTAATTGATTGGACTTAGAACCATCAAACTAGCGTTTCACTCCTTCCAAAGTGATTTTGACATGTTTGGTTCTGTGTCCTCATTCAAATTCAATCGCGCTTTTGATGTTGTAATTGATTCTGAAGTGAAGCTGCTCTTCCTAGCTTTTCCATTTGAGGTGGAATCAATTCTCTCTGCCACATTCATGTCTCACTTGCAATAGTCTCTTTTACCTTTTTTGTTTTCCGCAATAAACTATCCAAACAAGATAATATACAAAAATCACTTTTATATTAATATATTTATATATAAATTAATTTATATTCAACTCACACATGTGAAGAGCAAATAGATAGAGAAAAGGCCAGCAACATGTCTATGCGGGGATATAATTGATGGACACATATAGACTCGCATTTGAGAGACAAAGAGAATGTATTGATTTAACAAAAACTTAATTCCAGTTTTAGTCTTTCTATTTTAGTTTAATCGTGAAATTAGTCTTCTTATTTTGTTTCTCCGCAGTTTTGATCTCTCAAACAGAATTTCGGTGCAAAACTTGATTAAATTTTATTTTTTAAAGTCGTACTACACCATTTATGATAATAAATTTCAGATACAATTGTTCTAAATGAGATATTGAGGCATGATGTGATTTAAATAAATATACAAAAAAAAAAAAAAAATTCCAATCGAATTTTAGACTAAAATTATATTTGAGGCACAAAAACTGAGGAGAAATAAAATAAAGAGACTACTTTTGCGATGTTAAAACTTCAATTAATCCTTTAATAAACGTTGTATATTGATGATATGATATGAAGAAATATACATTTACAAAAACATAAAAATATTTGATTACCCGGTATTATTTTTTCTTATTTTTTAACTCCAATATTTTTTACTTACAAAAGCATAAAGAATTACTTTCATTTTATTTTTACTAGGAAAATTACTTATTTTCAAAACAATATATATTTATATATATATATATATAAAAGAAAAAAGAGTATAGTATATCTTCAAATTTACTAGCACGTAGAAGGAGAGTAATTTTTGTTATAAAAATAACATAAATTGTAAAATTTGCTGCGTGGCTTAAATGATCTTTTTTGTCTGTTTTATTTAATTTGTGAAAATATTTTATATTTTTATTTTTTTAAATATATATTCATTTTATCTTGATAAAATATTTTTTAGGGGGAATATTGTCATAGAGAAAAGATGAAGTGTCAGATAATGAACACGTATTTCAAAAAATCTTGAAAATATTTTTATAATATTTTTATTATTTTTAAAAATGTAAATAAATTATTTAATTTACAAAATTTCTTATCTTTTTATCAATGAATAAAATTAATATAACACTTATAAAATAAAATTAAAAAATATTTCCACAAAGTAAACCATCTTTAAATTTTTCGATTGTAAAGTATGGTCCTTAAATATTTCAATGGTAGAATTTTAATCTTCTAATTTCAAAAAAATAATTGACTTTTAAGTTTATCACTTTCTGATTTCATAGTCCTTTAGTCAAACTTTAACCAAAATTAATGTGGCAAATGAAATACATTTTTTTTCTATGAGCGTGGCATTTTAAAAAAATTTATTCAAAAAATTATGAATGAGCAAATTATGAATAAAAAAGAAACAAGTGTATTTAATTTATTGATGATCATGAGTTTGAAGCATGTGATTCCATTATTAATGATGTAGAGATGAATGTTACAATATTAGCACATCCTTGTGATGAATTCTAAGTCGTACAAAAGGGATAAAAGAATATTTTAATTTATTGTCTTGGTGTTTTTCTATTCAACTTGACACATTTCTAGCATGTTCCCCAACTTCAGAAAGGCTTCTATTTTCAATTACTTAGTCATGACATCATCTAACTGTTCCTATGATTGACAATACCTCATATCAACTCTTCATTCTTTACTTAGATATCTTAGAAAATGAAATTTAACCCACAATGTGAACACTTCTTCCATGTAACACTTGAGTTTTTGACAACTTAGATTGTGGAGATGCTGTCATAATAGACCTTGATACAATTCTGTTGAGTCAGTCTTAGTTCTTGCAGAATTCTAATAAACCAAATTCCTGTCTAGCCTTATACATTATGCAATACTCCAATGTCCCTTTTCAAGAGAGAAAAATACAAGAAAAAGGTGTTTGAGTTGTGTTTTAAAGTCTTAAAAACTTTTAAAACAAATGATTAAAATGTAAACATAATAAAGTGAAAAATTGCCTTCATAAAACATTTTATATTTCTCGGTACTTAGAGCTAATACAAAAAGTTTTCACGAGTTTGTATCTATGATAGCGGTAGGTTTTTCTCTTGTGTATTGTAGTGATAATCATGAATCTTTTTATAGAGAGTCCTTGATTCCATTAGAGTTTCTAAATATTGTTATGATTGCATGAAATCACCGTGTGTAATAATGATTTGTATCGAATATTCAAAGATCTTGAATCACAGTTAAAAACTTGTCCAAATCCGTCTTCATATTTGATTTAGTGTATCTTGATGAAAATGACAGGAAAATCAAAGAAAGACATATTCAGATAATGTATGTTTCTTTAGTTAAAAGATAAGTCTGCTGTGAATAAAATATGATGTTGGAATGTTGACTCTCTATCAAAGATTGGACTATCATAGTATTGACTTTAAGCGTTTACCAGACAATCAACTAGTTTACTAGAATTATCAAACGCATAATCATCACAACGAGCTTGTAATCAAATTAAGTAGAGGTACATTGAGATTGTGTTTAACAAAGTTATATATAACCCTTACTAGATTCTTTAGAGCATTGTCTTCATTTCCTTTTTTATCCTTTCTTTTCATTAAAGGATCCAACATAAACACTTTAAAGTTGATGACAAAGATACGTACACTTAAATAAATTTATTAGCACAATAAACTGTTTCAACAAAATAATTTTTATTGTCGTCAATTCAATTCATAAAGTATGCTTCAATCCTACTATACTAGTCTTTTGAATCCCATATTACCTTTGATCTATTATGTTCCTATCTATGGCTTGGAAGGGGTAGTTCTTCCACTCACAACCAAGGTTCAATACTCCTTCGATTGAAGGATATTCAACCATGTACAATGATCACACTCTTGCTTTCTTTCACGATCTTTTTTTCACAATTACTCCTGAAAGTGTAGTTTTCGATGAGGCCCCAACCGGAACTTTGATGCCCACATATAAGGTATGAATTTGGAGTGTGTAAATGGTAATCATAAAAGTATGAATTATATGGTAATCAAAAAATTTAAAAATGTTTTTTCTCATAAAAATTTTTAATAATTTTTTTTTTCAAAAAAATTTGTGATAAAATTTAAAAAAAAAAACAATTCTAAAAAAATATCAATTTTTTTCTTGAATTATAAAAATTGTAAATTATTTTTTATTAAAAAAAATCAAAACTATTTTATCAAATAATTGAAAAAAAAAATTAAAAAATAGACCCATAGATTCCTCTAAACCCACAAAATTTTAGAGAATTTTAGTGTTGAAACTTTATTTTATTGAGTTTTTTTATATATAAAATTCTTTTAGTAATAATTAATGATTTTGTGGAATTGACCGTTGTAATTATAGCCATCCAAATGCAAACTAACTATGACTTAACTACAACTACTTAAGATACTTATTCTAACAAGCACACCCCAAACCCAAAGTGATTTTTAGAAAATTTTGGAAAGACATCATTTAGCTATATAATCGTACTTGAAGAGGGATAGAGGTAATTATTTGATCCATTTATTTACAATACATTTAAGTAAATGTTAATTTAAACTATCTACACCACAAAATAAAATAAAATAAAATGTCTTGTGTTTTTTGTTTGCGATTTTGTTCGATCTATTCTTTTAAGATTATATTGTTGTTATAAAACAATTGAGTTTTAAAGTTCATCTATTTAAATCAAGATAGAGTTGTTCATTGCAAATAAATAAAAGGAAACATTGGTAAATTGTTGATGTGGAGTTGTTTGATTCAATTCAATCCATTTAAATCATGATAGAGTTGTTTAAGGCTATATTAAAATTGATGGAATGAAATGAAATTAAGTGAAATATGATGGAATAATATAATATTCTATTGTTTTGGATATTTTAAAAAATTATGAAATAGAATGGAACATTATGCCATTCATTCCATATATTTCTCTATTTTATTTTAATTTTCTTCTCTTTTGATTTGGGAGGTATGAGATGAAATAGCCTCTAACTTACTAAGTATGTTTCTTCGTAATAACACTACAAAAAAAAAAAAAAAAAATTGCGACATTTAATATTTATGAATATATATTTGTTTGTCACTATAGTTACTTTTAGCTACAGAGAGTGTCACAAATGCTAATTTAATATTAATTTATAATAAATATAAAAAAAATTGAAATATTAATGTAAAAAAATTAATTCACTCATTTCTCAAAAAAATCATTTCACGCACACGGCCTTCACGTTCCCCATCACCAGAAAATCATTTCACGCCTTCATTCACCAAAAATCAGCCTTCATTTTCATTCTCTTCAACGCCCTCATGTGAGTAATTTTCGTGCCTTCATTCTATTTCGATCTCTGAATTTCTTTTTCCCTATTTCTTCTCCTCTCAATTTGTTTCCCTATTTCGTCTCAGAAATTGTCAAAGTATTCAACTATTTACAAACGATTTACAATTTTATTATTCAAACTCATTGATTTAGATTCAAATTCAGATTCAAATTCATATTCAACTTCAGATTCATATTCAGATTCAGTGAGATTCACGAGTAAGTGAATTTTTTTTCTTCCGTTTTTAGCAATTGTTTTTCCTTTGTCAGCGATTTAGAGATTCAACGTTTTATATTTTAAAATTGATTTGAGTTTCTTCTATTTTCATTTTCAAGCTCAAAATGAAGTGTTTCTAGATTGGAATGTTAAATCATCAAGAATTCTTTTTTTCTTTCAATATTCAATTTATTATTTATTTTCTTGATCCTTGTTGGAATCAAATTTCCTTCTCTTTTTGCATAATTTGTTGATTTTGAATGCTGGTGAATAACTTTTTGAGTCACGAGTAAGATGTTGATTTTTCGTTTTATTGGCATTTTATATTCCTTATTAATCACATTTCTTTCGAACGGTGGAGTTTGAAGTTGCATTTGCTTGACTGTGGAGAATGATTTGATAATGCGGGTGGTGGATGGACAATTTCATTTCCTGTTGTTTCAAACTTTTGATTTCTGATTTTGAAATTGTGAAGTCATACTGTTTGTTGTTGTTGGATACTTATAATTTTATTCTTGGTCAAGGCAGATCGAAACATGGTAAAACTGTAGAATGGACATCAAAAGATCTGCTTAAGGGTCTAGAAGAGTTTGTTGGATACTTATTTCACACCTATTTTTTTCTGTTACACCAAATAGGTTACTGAATTTAATTCACGGCGATCACTTATGTTTAAATTAAGTTCAAGTAACTAGTAATTGAAAAAAAATGAAACAACGGTGAAACTAGCACCAATGTTTTATTAATCTATGAAATGTTTTCAAATGGAGGAAAATAATAACCATTTTATCATCTCATCGGCTCAAGCTATTAGCATTTGTTACAGTCAGCAATCCCCGCATTCATAAAGTTAGTGTGTCAGTAGCCACTGAATTGAAATCGGATGGCCCAAATTTTAAACTCGATATTTCAGTTTTTTTTAAAACCCTTAGGCAAGGAATCAACATAATATATATGCAATTATAAGATGAAAGGGTTTATCATTTTTTTTCCCAGCTTAAATGATGTGGGACATGAGCAGGAATAGGATTATAAGAACTCATATTTTACTTGTAGCTGAAACAGGAAATCCAGTTAACTCATAGAATTATAACATACACAATTGTTTTGTATATGATAATAAGATTAGGAGTACTGTGTTTGTAACTTAGATGATGCAATCTTGATATCCTGAAATTTACACTTTCTTATACCTTGTTTTGAACAATTTTCCTAGATCATGGTTCTCTTATAGATTTAGTGAGATACCACTTGATGCAGTTATATTCCTCTAATAGTGTTTCCACCAATCACTGCTTCTATAATTGCAATTTTCCTTGTTGGATTGTTATTTTGATTTGTGACAAACATGAATATTTATTTCAAACTCTCCTCTTCTAGAAAATTTAATTTTTGTCAATTTCTTGTGCTCCATGGTATTCTTTAATGTTTTTCTGACTATGATACTGATTTGTACAGTATGGGGAGTATTTGTACAGTTTGATAGATAACTGTTTGTAGCAACTTATACACTGGTTTGTTATATTTGTCACTGCTTGTTTAATAAATTTCCATACTGATTTTACTCCAACCAAAGACAAATAGACGTTGGTCACTATTTTTTTTCTTACATTATTTTTTACCATTTTTTTCTTTATTTTTAAGTTATATTTATTTTCTTTTTGTGTTATTTCATTCAATTTTTCAGTTTATTGCATTGAATTGAATGGATAAGAGTTGGATATCCTACAACCCTAACAACTCTCTTAATAAAGAGTAGTACATTAGAGGAGTTACGAATTTTCATGATTTTGCATTTGCAAAATCAAATGATGGAAAAAATTTATGTCTTTGCACCAATTGTGTCAATTGCAAGTGGCGCTCTCGAGTGGATATTTATGAGCATCTAGTCCATTTTGGGTTTCTAAAAGGTTATGTTACTTGGGTCTTTCATGGTGAACAAGTTAGCTCGTCTAGTTCTCAAAATGTATCTCAAGTAGAAGGAGAGTTTGACCATGACATAGATACAATGATTCATGATGCCTTTAGAATACATCCAACTAATGAGAGTGATGGTGCAAATTTAAATGTGGAGGACGAGAATCCCAAAGCATTCATAGATGAACCCAATACTCAACAATTTGAAGATGATAATAATTTGGATAAGTTCTATCAATTGTTAAATTAGGCGGAGCAAAATCTTTATCCTGGTTGTAAGAAGTTCACAAAACTATCATTTATTGTCCATTTGTATCACTTAAAGTGTCTAAACGGGTGGACTGACAAAAGTTTTTCCATGTTGTTAGAGCTTTTAAGGGATGCATTACCAGAAGAAAATACATTGCTGAAATCTTTTTATGATACAAAAAAGATTATTTGTGGATTAGGTCTCTCATATGAAAAAATTCATGCTTGTCCCAATGATTGCATATTATATTGGAGAGATTCTTCCAATGCTCAAATTTGCTCAAAATGTGGTATGTCACGATGGAAACTAAACTCTAATGATAATGAAGGTAGAAAAAAAATCCCTGCAAAGGTTCTTCGTTGGTTTCCTCTTAAACCAAGACTACAAAGACTCTTTCTATCATCAAAAATAGCTTCTTCTATGACATGACACAAGGATGGTAGAACACAAGATGGACTCATGAGACATCCAACTGATTCTTTTGCTTGGAAAGATTTTGATCGTCAACATCCTAATTTTTCGTGCGATCATCGTAATGTTCGACTAGGTTTAGCTTCTGATGGTTTTAACCCTTTCAAAACCATGTCAATTTCTCATAGCACTTGGCCTATTGTTTTGATTCCTTATAATCTTCCTCCATGGATGTGTATGAAGCAACCTAATTTTATACTTTCATTGCTTATTCCCGGTCCAAAAGGTCCAGGAAATAAACTTGATGTCTATATGCAACCTCTTCTGGAAGAATTAAAAGAATTGTGGGAAATTGGGGTGAAACATTTGATGCATGCAAAAAAGAGTCATTCTAAATGTGTGTTGCTATCATGTGAACTATCAATGATTTCCCGGCATATGCAAATTTGTCAGGCTGGAGCACTAAAGGTCGATACGCTTGTCCATGTTGTGGTTTAAAAACTACGTCTCATTGGTTGCGTTATAGTCGAAAGTTTTGCTACATGTGTCATCGTCGTTGGTTAGAGCCTAATAGTAAGTGGAGATACAATAGAGGAGAATTTGATGGAACCCAAGAGTTTAGAGAACCGCCGGAGCTACCTAATGGTGCAAGTGTCTTGAGACAATTGGAAGATCATGGAATAGGTAATGGGTCACTGTGGAAAAAGAAAAGCATTTTGTTCACATTACCTTATTGGCAACATAATGTTCTTCGTCATAATCTTGATGTAATGCACATTGAAAAAAAATGTTTGTGATAACATTATTGGAACATTGTTGCATTTAGACGGAAAATCAAAGGATAACGATAAGGCACGTTATGACCTTGTAGACATGAACATTAGAAGTCAACTACATCCAACGATGCATCCAAGTAAAGGTAAAAAATATTTGCCTAGAGCTTGTTACCAAATGACATCGAATGAGAAAGAAATATTTTTGGAAGTTCTCAAAAACTTAAAAACATCAGATGAATATTTTTCTAATATATCTAGATGTGTGCAAGTGAAGCAACACGAGATATTTGGTCTCAAAAGCTATGATTGTCACCTTTTAATGCAAGAGTTTCTTCCTATAGCTATAAAAGGTTGTTTGCCTAACAAAGTGAGTTTAGCTATATGCGATCTTTGTCATTTCTTCAAAGAATTGTGTGGCAAGGTTCTTAATGAGCATAGTTTGGAGCACTTGGAGCATCGAATTTCCAAAATATTGTGCCAATTAGAAAAGATTTTCCCTCCATCTTTTTTCACTATAATGGTACATTTGTTAATTCATTTGGCATATGAGGCAAAAGTTGCAGGTCCTGTTCATTATCGATGGATGTATCCAATTGAAAGGTATTACACATTTTTTTCATTCATTTAGATTCATTATGAGATTATTAAGTAAAATTATGTTATCTTATTTGGTGACCTAAATTCTCTTTTTTAGGTTTCTTTTTACTCTAAAGTCATTTGTTCATAATCGAGCACATTCAGAGGGATCTATTGCAGAGGGTTATTTAGCTCATGAATGCTTGATATTTTGTTCATGATATCTCTCTTCGGTGGAAACTTATTTTAATCGACCTTGTCGAAATGATGATTCGGATTTTGTGGAAAATACAAATCTTTTGAATCCTAGAGGGAGACCATTGGAGAGAAAGTGTAAAGTTGGATTCAATATGAAGAAAAGAAAAAGGGCTTCACGGATCTCCCTTGACAAGAAAACATTGTTGCAAACACATAGATATGTGTTTTTTAATAGCCATAATGTCGACCCCTTCCAAAAGTAAGTCAATTTATTTATGTTTATATTTAATTACTAAAATTTGGTTTTACACCTTTATACTCATTATTTATAATTTAATATTATAAATTAATATTAAATTAATATTTCAGTTTTTTTTTTTACATTAATATTAAATTAATATTTCAGTTACATTAATATTAAATATTTCAGCATTTGTGACACTCTCTCTGTAGCTAAAAGTAACTATAGTGACAAACAAACATATGTCACTAAATATTGAGTGTCACAGTAGATTTTTTTTTTTTT